>VZTA01006578.1:2873-34532 GCA_013398855.1 Mohoua ochrocephala | reverse complement strand
ATGCTTTCTGGCAGCCAGGGTGCTGGCAAAGGTACGGCTTTTCACCCGTATGGCTCCTTAAGTGAATCTTGAGATTCTCTAGTCTGGAAAAGGCTTTCTTGCAACCCTCAAACTAGAAAAGAGAAAGAAATTATTTGAAAGGGAAGCATGCACAGTAAACTGCAACAGCAAACACCGAACGGAAGGGTAAAAGGGCATGCAGAGACCTCCAGCCTGCTATGGCTGGGTAGCTCTGCAGGGCCTGGCTTCTCAGTGTGAGTGTTGCTGCAGGGTTCAAACCACTCAGAGTGTAAAGATGTACCTATCCTCCCTGCACATGACTGAATTAGGAGGGCATGTCCTACATTTTGCAGATGGCACACTGAGACTCAAAGGGACCAACCAGCTGAGAGTGCAGCACCCGTCTCGCTAACACGGCACCAGCTGATTCTTCTCCCTTTAGCACACAGAGAGCAAAATGGTCACTACGAGGTTCCCAAGACCTCTGCTAACCATCCCTATCTCAGCTCCAGGCTTCTTTGGATATTAGCAACTGAGCCTAACGGAGGCATCTCTTAGTGCCAACCCAGCCCACAGAGCAACAGCAAAGACATGCAGGGCAGTTATCAGTCTGCTCTGCCTTGCTAATGGTGATGCAAAAAGTAAAATGATTTCTGAAATATGTTTGTACCTTTCTGCCATGAGTAAATGTACCAAGCACTAAAAATACTGTAAGCCTGTCAAAATGGAATGTAATTCCTATGGGGAACCAATAATCATGTACTTCTACTTAATCAAGTACTGCATCTGTGGAGAAATCTATGTTTATAGGAACAGAAAACAAGGTTTTCATCTATCATATTCTCACAGTATACTGTAACCTAAGGGAAAGTAAAAGGTCCATTCCATTTGACACCAGCATTTTTATATACACTTGATTTCAATTAGACTTAAATATTCATGAATATCAGAAGTACAGGCTTCGTAAAATTCTATCAGTCAGGATCAATTAATCTCTTTATTTTCAGCTGCTGCATATCCCACCATGCAACATCTAAAGCTTCTGATGCATAACATGCTAGTTTGCAGTTCTTGCACACTTGCAAAAATAGTAACTCTATAGCCGAGATATCAAACATTTCTAAAGCTAACACAAAAATTTCCATCATTTCACTACCTATTAATTTTATTCACTTGAAAAGAAACAGGCCATTTTTCACCCATGTCTGAATAACAAAACTAAATTTTGTTATATATTATGCAGTGCATGTATGTTTACAAAAGCACAGGTAGGAAAACTGACATAATTCTGATCATAATTAGCATGCTTTCCTTACAAACCTGTAACATCCTCAAAAAAAGAGAAAAAAATTATATAAAATTTGTATCACCTAATTTTAAGCAAATCTGTCTTTTGGATTACTGCAAAAAAGAGTTATAAGTTCAAAGAATAAATCTTAAATCACATTACCTATAAGCCATCAATATTAAAATTAAGAAATGAAACTTTGATAAAGAGGATGAACCACCCCCCTATACCATAATTGCAATTTATCTTTCCCACACATTCATTTCAGAAAACGTCTCAAACCGTGAAACTTATTGTTTATGTTCCATCCCTTTATCCAAAGTGAACCAATGCTTTTCAGATTATCCACTTTGATTTTAGATTATCCAGATTGATCACTGAACATTAATTTATGCTTGTATAAATAGTGTTGCCTTTGTGTTTACGGAGCTGGAGCATGCATGCAAAACATTCTTGCAAGTGTAAAAATATTTTTACTCTTAAAGATACGTTTTTAGAACACATTAAATAATATACTAAATCAAAAAATAAAATACACCAACATATCTTACAATTGCCTTTGTAAAAATACCACATTTTTCTAGGAAAAAGTAGAGTGGAGAAAGCATAAAAACATGGAGGCTAAAAAACTGATATAAGAAATTAATCGCAAAAATGACAGACTTATAAAATGGTTTGGGTTGGAAGGGATCTTAAAGATTATTCAGTTCCAACCCCCCTGCCATGAGTAGGGACACCTGCTAGACCAGGTTGCTCAATGCTCCATCCAGCCTTGGCTTGAACGCTTCCAGAGATGAGGCATCCTGGGCATCTGGGCAACCTGTTCCAGTGCCTCAGCACCCTCACAATAATGAATTTCTTCTTAACATCTAATGTAAGTAAGTGTACTCTTTTAGTTTTAAGCCTTCCAAAAAAAAGATCTTCAAAAAGCAAAATAATTCAAGATCACCTATGTTAAAATTAGAAAGAAATCTACTGATTAGCCCGTGTTATACAGACAAGTTATTATTTTGTAATAACTTCATGAAAGAACAACCATTCATTCTAAAGACTGTAACTATGCTGTACATAAGTATAATTGTAGTACCTCAAGAAGCCATTAATTTTATAGGGTAAAACCCAGACCAATGAACAAGCTGTAGAAGCACGGCTCCGTTTGGTTTATTTTGCAGGTTATTAAACTTTGAATTTTCAAGCAGGCAAACGAACTTAAACATGTAAATGATTGTTTATACAGTTGTAAATTTACTATTAATTTTAAATGGGCACAAACGTTTAAGTAAGCAGAACTGGGGAATGTTAACGTACAAATTTAAGAATTGTTATTTCTGAAGACTTCTGCATTTCTGAGTATAACTTGGAAGAAAAGATAGCTCTCTCTTCTCTCCACAGCCTTAAATTACTGTCTGGCATATTCACAAGGCAATATATGGTTATGTATGCTGAAAAGGTCATTCTAAGCAAAATGGAGTCTACAAGCCTGTATTATTAAAAAGCCCATCTTTACTCAACAGTTAATGAATGTTTCCTCTATAAATCAAACTTCTTGAAGCCTCGGAAATCTCTGATTCTTAAGATAAAAGGAATAAAAAGATACTCTTTTCAACAATACAGCATACACTCTATCCTGACCAACAGATTTCAGTGGAAGTATCGCAGACAAGACAGGATTACGTGTGGGGGGAAAACGTCAGGGAGTTGGTAGTTGCATTTTGAAATGGAACTCATAGTTTTCTAAGATATTAACTGTTGTAGTCACTTAAGTATATGGCATACATTTAGCATTCTGAATCTGTTTAACAGTCCTAAACATATCCTTGATTAAACAGGATTTTTTGCAAGTATTATGTGGAATTAATTGCGCAATGTTTTCCTAAACTGCGATACAGAAATCACAGTTACTGAGCTTTTATTTTTACTACTGCATGCAAATTGAAACCATTAAGTAGCTCATAAAGAAAATCTCCTCTCTGTACTTCCTAAAGTTCTTTTTAAAACGGATTCATCTTTACTTTCTCCTTTTATAAGGACAGTTATGAAAAGCAAGAAACAATATATTTACAGGGAAAGGTAAAGCACGTCAGCAGAAAGAACAAGTAGTGTTATGACTTTAAAATATTCATGTTCTCATGAATGCACTGTTCATCCCCATTTACGCAGAGATGATGTTCAGCATACCAGGCAACTCTCCTGTAAAATGACAATATAATTTCTCAGGTTATATAAAATAACCTGTTCAACATCCAAAGCCCTGCTGCATGCACCATGCACTTCTGAGCCCTGACTGGAATTCACCTTCACTATAAAATACATTTAGACTCTTAAACTATAGAACAGCGTGGTAATACATGTGTGAATACTTTGGTATCAGTAACAGGTAATCAGTGGGCAAGTGACTAAGAAATTAGTCAGTTTTCTCTGCAAAAGGAACTGTTCTGATTATCTCAGTTGATCACTAGCATAGCAAGGATTGAAGAACTTGTTGTGGCAGACATCTGTGTGAGCTCTGACCCATTCACTGAAAAGTATGTAGTCTTGATTTCAAAAGTCAAAAGCAGCCAACCCAGCTTCTTCTTAATCCTGTATCTAATATAATCTGGTATTAAATATATTCACATTTTCCTGTCTGAATTTGTTTTGCTTTTGCACCCAAACAGTGTATTTTCTTTTGTCATTTTTCTGCTATGTTAACATTATAAGCAATGTCAAAGATAACTTTTGGTTCTAGGTATTTTCTGTTATCAAGTCATTTAACCTTCTCCCAAACAATTTACATATATCAAAACTATTTGCTTTTTCACTATACGCAATGCTTTCTCGGACCTACTTTGAAATTGATTCCAAATCCCTCAAAAAATGAAATCAATTACTTTTAGAAATACTGACACCTGAACAGTATTTGATTTTACAGGAATGTTCAATTGAGTATAAAACACACTGTTACTGTCTTCAAGTTTGGGCTTTTAATATCTTTTTTCATCTGAACCAGTTATAGAGTGATCCATAAATATTTTTAAGCATCATTGTATGTGGCAAAAGATCATCTTTTATTTTTTGAAGTGTGAAGGATAAGCATTTCCCTTCTCTATTGTCATGTGTGAGGAAATATTTATGGGATATTATAATAAATACATCTCGTTACATGTTCCTCATCTGGTCTGTCTCTAAGTTTACTGGGAGAGACGTGGTTTTCCTTTTTTAAATTCGACTTTGCTAAACATTAGCCTGCCTATAACCATTAAATTGCAGCAGCTGGCTTTCTGTGTACAAGAGCTAGCTATTGTCCACCCAAAATCTCAATAACAAACCTGGATATTTCAGTGACAGAATATTTGTTCTTCAATAAAACTGAGTACATGTTTCAGGCAAGAAGCAAAAGAGACTGAGAGCCCCTCAAAAGGCTCTGATATAGGGAAACACATAAGCTGCATCCACATGTCCTCAGAAAGTTAGCTACAGCATGTGCTTGATGGAAAGGTGAAGAACTCTTCAAATCTCTGCCAATCTGACTTGGGGGAAATCAACCCAACCCTAAGTACACACAGAGGACATATTAACCAGGTGGTTCAAATGCATACCCCAGAGTTTCAAAATACCAGCTTGTTTGGCTTAGTAACCTATTCAGTCATGGGGAACCTTTGATGATGCAAAACGCGAAGAAAAATGTGCGCCCAGAAGCTAAGATACCTATCAGAGGGGAGAAATTCCTCACTGATTTTAAAAGGTCAGCGAGATAAGAAACTTTACCCTAGCAAAAATACTTTCCATGAAAAATCGAAAGAAAATAATCAACATCTCTACCTTCCATGCCTCTTCTTCATTAAGCACAATGGATGCTGGAGTGGTCCAAGGATGCATGGCATTATAACTGTGGGACTGGGCTTTCCCCACTCCATGCACACAGGTGAGATAACCAGCAGTTTCACAGATACACAGTTCAAATCAGACCTGGCTCTTGTTTTGCCAGCCAATGCATGGCAAACCCACATCAATCTTTGACCGATTGCGCATGACCACAAAGACACATGCTCTAAAAACTCCTCACACAATGTAATTTAGTCCTCTTCTGACTACTTCTGCATTCACCTGGGATACAAAATACATGATCAGTATTTCAGTGGTAGTCTTATCAATGTTGGGTATTCAGATAACTCGAATCAAACTCCCTTTTTCACTTATTCCAGGATCATCCTAGCCTTCTTTAAGTCATAGCATTTTACCTAGGGTTTTGATTACAGTTGGTACTACTAAATTCCCACCCAGACTTTTTTCTAGGCATAATTTCTCATATTGCAATTATAAGCTACATGTCTTCCTTCCTGCTTACATTTCTTTGCATTTGGCTGATTTACTATGTACCTTTTTATAATTCAATAAGCTATCAAAACCAACGAGATCATCTCTGTCAATAGGATGTCCTCTGTATTTGTAGCTCTACTAGTCCCTGTTAAATGCACAAAGTTTAACTACTTAGGACCACTATTCTGAGAACGAGCAAAGCACTCTTCATCTAGCACGTACTCTTCGAATGGAATTCAATACAAAAAACTTAAAATCACTTTAGGTTGGAAAAGACCCTTCAGATCACTGACTCCAACCATTACCCCAGCACTGCCAAGTCCACCACTAAACCATGTCACCAAGCACCACATCTACAGGTCTTCTTAATACCTCCAGGTATGGTGACTCTGCCATTACCTGAGCAGTCCCTCCCAATGCTTGACAACTCTTTCAGTGAAGAATTTTTTGCTAATATCCAAACTAATCCTTCCCTAGCACAACTTGGAAGTTATTTTCTTTCATCCTAACACTTGTTACTTGGAAGAAGAGAGGGACACCCCCCCGCCCCGAACACTGCACCGACTCACGCAATGTATTGATCCACACCCATTTACAACAGCGAATTACTGTCTGAGATTGGCTTGACAAGCTGCTTGACTTGCTTACTTTTGTAATATTCCTAAACCGACCATAAGTATGACAAGTAAAAGTTTTAAATCTTACACTTTGAAGGAAGATATCTTAATAAAAATATAAGCCATTCCTAGACTTTTGGAAATGCTGTCATACATGAATGCGTATGTGCAAATGGAAGGAATGGTATCCCTAAAAACTGTATAGGAAAAAATAAATCTGGAGTTACATATACATAAGGTCCCAAACCAAACCTTTGAATTATTCAATAGCCATGCGGGATTTTCTAAGATTTATTAGCAGATAAAAGGTACATTAATTATTTAACAATGTCCATCTGTCAATTAATTTTGAATGCTTTGAAATGCTGACCAGGTAGGTTCTTCTTTGTCAGCACCTAGGCAGGTGGTATGACAAGGACAAGGTATCTCTCCGCAGCTTTGTATTTATCACACAAACGGAAGTAAAAGCTGTTCCTTATATGGCTTTCAGACAAGAACAATGCACTTCAAGCCTTAATTAATAGTCTTTTAACCATTTTCCTTCCTCAACAGTATTAGCAGGGTGCTGCTCTGCAAAAGATGTAAGTGCTTTCAAAAAATTGAGAGTAAGCGCTTATATGAAAACCTTTTAAATAGCTTTTCATACCCCCAGACTCTCCAGCCTGGCAATCTTGTGAATGACACATAATTAGTGTCAGACATCATTCAAACTGCTGACATCAGGTGCTCACTGACAAGGAGGCTGCAGCCACAGATGAGATTTAAAGGCCCAGGTTCATCTAGTGCAAAGTAAGTGCTGTGCTTTTAACCCTTGGAGTGTTTAAATGGGGGAAAATGCAGCATTCAGAGCAGCACTTTACTTTAGCGCCTATCTGAACAGAACACATTTTCTAAGGTAGTGGCTGAATGCTTTGGTGAATGGACTGACCTTATATAAGGCCATATATTTTCCTCAAAACTGTGCAAAGGCTGGCATTTATTTTTGCTTTTATAGTTAGGCTTATGAAATTGTACAATGTCTTGGAATTTATTGTTCCAGTAAATAATGACAGATTATGTTTATATGTGTTACACAGATTATAGCAGATACTTGTTTGCCCAGTCTTTCACTGACAAATTGGCCCAGAGGTAATTAGTCTCTTTTTCTTTCCTCTTAAAAAAGAGAAGGTTCTCTTCCCTGCAATATCCTCACTTCATGTTTTTTTCTGGTAGATTACTTAAAATTTTACGATCCAGCATGCATAAATGTAAATGCAAACAAAAGATAACTACAGACCATGACAAAATCTAAAGTGAATTGTTATTAAGCTTCTTTGTACTTCCTAGTTTAAGTTAAAAGGCTTATTCTATTCAATAGATAGAGAGTAAAGTTCATATTATTAGTCAGATGTAAGACTTAATGGGACTAGTCAGGGCTTACAGCTATAAGGCTCATATTTTAAGAGCTTTTGACTAAGCAGCACATAATGGTTTTGTGTGTGTGTGTGTAGGGATTGAACAAGATTAATGAACTATATCCTAATCTGACTTCAGTTTCCCAATACATCCATCTCTTTGGGTATTTTTAAGTAAGAACAGATACATGCTGCTACACAGGCAATGAAATCAATGGACAAGAGGGTATATTAATACAGAGCAAAAATCTACACGTCGGTTCACATGGGAAACTGAACCAGGCTACTTTTTCAGACCAATGCACACGAGAGGCTAGTTTCTTGCCTTCCCTTTGAACAACTCTCACTTTTTTGGTCACACTGTACACACTTGACTATTTCTGTAAATAGACAGATTATTTGAGTGTCTCAATAAGATTTATTTTTAATCTCCTTTCCAGGGAGATCTGTATTATGATGTCAGTTCTGATAGGACAGTGGACTAAGGATGGCACCTAATCCCAGTAAAAGTAGAAGACGTGAGTAAGTAACTGTCGCCGCCTACCACACTATTTCATTGTGAAAATTCTCATTACAGATGGCTTTTATTCCTGTGTTTTTGATGAATGTAGCATGCTCTTTTTTTTCCTTTTCATATCGGATCTCCAGAGTTCTTCATGCTTTTCATGTTCTAGAGATCTGCAGCACAATGTAACCTTATTTTCTAGGTAACACCATGCCTAAGGACACAAATATCTCAGTTGAAATTAAGCACAGTGCAATGAATGTTATTTATCCCTGAAATAATGGTGTCAAGAGATTCATTCACCATGGAAATGTCTCTTGTTTTCATCAGTCTTAGTAAGCATGGCCATTTCAGCCTCAGAAGCTATTTCTGTTGCTGTAGAGAAGGTAAATATTATGACAAGTCCCTTCAAAAGGAACTATTACTGAATACATCAGCTGCTACTGATTCAAAAACCATATGGTACAGAAACTATTAGGGGAAAAATGAACATTTTGGGAATTCTTTCTTTGCTTCCTTTTGGAAGACTGTGCTTGCAATTTTTTTTTTTTTTTTCTTCTGGTTTTACTCCTTTCTTTCTCTTCCTCTTTGGCTTTTCTAAAAGGCTGTCTTTGATCCTCATGTAACTGAGGCCATCATCTGTAATCATGCAGCTTTTTTCTCCCAGAAGTTGTTCACTATTAAGGCAGCTACTATTATCGTTAAGCCCCAGAGAAGTCCTATGCATTTGAATACTTTTTCTTTCTTGTAGACATGCATGAACTAAATAACCTTTTGTCAAGCAAAAAACCAGTTATTTCCTTGCAGGTATTTTAAAAAATACATGCAGGAATACCATCTTCAAAAAAATGCAAACATGTACCCACATTTCACTTCTGTAGTTCTGTTCTCTGCAGGATTCCGTGCCAGAGATACACTATAAATTGAGATCATAGGCTTTCAAATATGGAAATGAGGTAGTGTAAATCACATTCTTACTGGGAAGATTCTGTTGGTTTAGATTTTGCTCTTCGTGAATTTCACAAAGGTCTGAAGTCTGATCTCTATTACACTAGGGAAAAAAAGGAATAAATAACCAGGAAAGCTCTGAAACCACAGCTGAACTGGGAGAGAAACTGTTTTGAGGATCCTTCCTCACCATACTCCGTGTCAACATTATCATTCATGATTCATTCTATTTTCTATAAATAGTAACTTCATACAAATATCTATTTCTATCATAGAAATAAGAGTACTCCATTCCATCCTGTCCTATCCTGTCCTGTCCTATCCTATTTATAAACATGCAAACTGGGACTGAAAAATTGAAACAAACATGCATGCTGTTCTACAAACACTAACAAAGTACTTCTTCTTACAGTTATTTGAAAATATTAACACCTGATTGCCATTTTTCACAGATACAAGGACATTATAGACAGGAAAGCACTAAGACAGTTCTCAGTAAACTCTCACTTATGGTGCTTAGCTCACAGTTGATACTGTAAAACTTTCAGCATGGTGTTTTACAAATCTGGATATGAGGTTCTTTTTATTCCCAGCAAATGTACACAAGGCCAGCTGCTATTTGGCACAGGGTCTCTGGGAAACTCCATTTCTTATTTAAAAAGTCAAACCTCAATTTTCTTAGTTTGGGGTTTGTTTTTTTTCATTAAAAAAGCCATTAGATCACTGTCAAGAGCAAAATGGGCAGTAAGAGATGCATTTGATAACTCCTGAGTGCAGCATTTGTACTCAAATGCAAACATGCCAAAGATACAGTAGAAAACATGCCAAGATACAGTAGAACATCTCTACAAATGCTAACTTTGTGTCCAAAGAAATGATGTACTTATGTTATCCTGGGGGAAAAAAAAAGTTTGACTGGCTCCAATTTTGACAAACTGACACTGATATTACTTAAAGGGCCTGGTTAAAGCAGTTTTATTAAAGCAAAAACATAAGGCATAATTTAATGGGTTACTTGTTTACATTAAGCAGTGTTCAGCTTGAAGAGACAAAAAGCACAATGCATACAGGAAGAGGCATCACTAGTAGAGAGAAATGTGCTTGGTCAAACCTGGACTTGAATTTCAAAGTTCGAGTTGCACTTGAAAAATGCACCAAACAATATACTAAACAGGCAATTCTCTTAATTTTAATACAATATTTACATACCTGTTGCACTATTTTCTTCTGCCAAATTGGCTCAATCCTATGTAACCTCTAACATAAACACAATTTTTACACACACAAGTAGAATACTTTATCGTGAAAATAACAGGATTAAACTGTGTCAGTATGTAATGGTTGGAGAAGTACCTTTTTTGAAGTATGCTCTTTCACAGGGATACACAGAAGCTATAAACTGTTTGATTTCAAGGACCAAAAAGTCTGATATTCTCCATTATGCAACAACAACCTCACCAGGGGACAGAATTTTTTGCAAATTTCATATGACAAAACTTATTTGACTCTTTTCCATCAGAGAGGCAATGCTTCTAGAATGTTTCTTATGGAATTAATGAGTTCAAGCTATTCAATCCATGGTGTATTCATGGTCCAGTCAGTTCATAATGGAGAAAGGACTGTTTCTGTTACGCTCTGGCAGAACCTCTGCCAGTAATAATGATTTATAACAAATGTGCAGTGATGACTAAAACTTTATAGGTATTATTTCAAAATTTTACTTCTTGCACTGCTTTTTAGTAGTTTTTTTCTTAAAATATAACATGTGCATCTTTATAGTTATGGCCATCTAGTATACGTGTATACATAGCTATAGCAATTACTTGGCTATTCTCCAACGGTATTACTAACTTCAAATTTCCATCTTTTTGGAAAATAGACATGATGCATACTGATTTTTTCTACCTCTCTTTCATAATACTTACTTTCTACCATGCTAATGCCACCTCACTGATATTCATGAGAAATCCTGATAATTGTACATAAGAAGCAAAGAAGAGTATATTACCTTGCAATACTTTTAACTATTTGGATGCAAGTAAAGCGTACAGAAGTTACATTCAAGGCTATATACAACAGTAAATATTCAACATTTTCTAATACTTGAAGTGGCTAATTTGGGGTTACGGTTGTAACACACTCACTTGAACAGTCTGAAGGATATTTAATCAAAATATGCTCTGTAATACCTAAAAGCTGCCCCACAAACGCCAAAGCTAAGTAACTAAAAAGTAAGGAAAATTAATATTTTAATGTTTATTTTCTGAATTCCAGAACTTTTTAAAACAACTCAATTACTTTTAAATCAGATTAATTGGTGCTTTATTGAAAAGTATTCAGATTAATATCTATGGCTACTGAAAAAATCTGGACCAGAAAACTCCCCAAAATATACTGTTCAGCAAAAACTTGAGCAAATTAAAATGGGGAAAAGGTGAATTCTTAAACAACCTTAGCGTGGCTGCATTACTGCAAGTCCATGCTATAACCGTTCTGTCATAATAACCAGGTCCCAATTCTGCATTACTTGAATATGCCCCTCTTTCACTGAAGTCAGTGAGAATTTGGAATATGTAAGGAATGTAGAACTACAAGTAATTTCTTAATCCTTAGGTCATAAGCCAAGATAATTATAATGCCTCAGCTCATAATGTTGCTGGCTGAACTGCAGCTCTGCAGCACCTTTTCGGGCATTAACAGCAGGATTCTGCTGAATTAGTCGAAAAATCATACCAGAACTTGCCTCTGCACTCTGATTTGTAATAGGTAATTCAAACTAAGCAACCAAAAGATTAGAGTGAAATGTGTTTGAGCTGTTTAGCAATGTAGCCTTACTACTTCTTCTCTCTTTGTCCTGTTAATGGGAAATCAATAATACAATTCGGCATTTAAAATCCTCACTTTCTCCGGTTCCGAGCAGAGCTACTTACACAGCTGTCTTTTCATGGCAAAACACAGAACACTCACTTCACAATTTGATAGAGACAGATTGCAGAAAAGAACAGTTGTGGAAAACAAGGCAAAAGCGCTTGCATTTTAATCAGTGGGAGTCCATCACAATAGCAAACAGCCAAGGAGGTTTATTTCTTACTCCACAAGTAAACCACATAAAAATTTCCAGCAACGTTCAAAATGCACTTCCCAGCCCAGTAACTGTTTTCTATTCTTGACTGCTTAACACTCTCAGCTTTTTTTCAATTAGAGCCTGTTTGTTTAATTAGTTAAAAATGCAAAAAAAAAAAAAAAAGGCAAGAAAGAAAGAAAGAAAAAAAGTTTGAAAGAAAGGATTAAGCCCTGTATTTTATGGAGAAAGAACATAAATTAGAAATTCTTTTCGAATCTGGAGTATGCATTCTTTAATCTCCTGCCCTGCTGGGAAGTGTAATAAGAATAAAGGCAGAAAGAAGCTTTCTTGCTTCATTGAATTTGTTCAGGGGAAGATATGCTTTTGACTATCTGCAACTAAATCTCAAAATTCATGACAACTCAGACAATACTCCCACATGTTATAAGCCTGTGCATTAAAAAGAGAGCAAGGAGAGCTTACAGAAACCCACCTGTTGAGCAAGCTCTCCAGATTCAATAGGGCAAGACAGAAGGCCATGTGGGTGTGAAGCAAACAAGCCACAACTGTGAGAAGATGGTGACAAGACTTCATGTACTGGCAATGCAGTTCTTCAGTGTAGTGTGGCTTCATAAGCGAAATAATTTTCAAAATAGCCAACAGATCTGACTGATGGGTGTAAGCTGGGGATAAGAAAACCAATGGAGGCAGCTAAATGTTAGACAAGGTGTAAGTGTCGGTTACTGTTTAATGTTTCTTTGCAGTAGAATTTACTAAAATCTAAATATTATGCTTTGCATTTAAAATTAAAACAAAGATAATTTGATGAAAAACACAGAAGTCAAACGGAATGCTAAAAATAAATATAGGCACCATCTTCCTTTCAGGAGTGCAAATCCTCTTGCCTGTATGTGCCTTGTCAAATTGAGAAGATTTTTGCTGAGATCCCATGACAAAACAGCCCAAAAAAGAAAAGAGAAACCCTTAGAAGTGATTTTCCTCCTTTCGGTGCAGCGTACCCAAGTGTAAAGAATCCATATGTACATACAACAGGAAAGAAAACAAGGCTGCCGTTCCTCCTCTTCCTCCTCCCTCTCAACACCAGAAAAAAACATAGTAAGGAAGCAGCATGAACTTCAGGTAACGGCTAGGGTTTACACCTTTCTGACATCCCATTTAATGCCAGCTAAGCTCATCCCTCGGTTCCAACAACTCGAGTACATACTGCATCACCTGCAACTCAATTGACATGCGCCGGAACATACTGCCTCTTGCAGACATGCCTCACAGCAGGCAGAAGGAAACATTTGGTGTCTGCAGAAATCACAGTATGAAGGTAGTCGGGGCTGTATCGAAGGCGAGGTGTGGCCGGAGTAGGACCACGAGGCTGGGTTGGGCCACGGCTGCACTCGGGATAATGGCAGTCACTTCATTCAGACTGTCCCAAGTGAGTTAAGGCTGATGCCTGAGATAAAAACGTGATGCAGAATCTGGGAGCACAACTATTTGGGTTAAACCTCGGTTTGGAAGGAGGCAGGGCCCTATCTGAGTCAAGAGATGTGTCTAGTTACCAGGGACGGGACTCGGGGTTCAGAGCAAGGCTGAGCACACAGAACACAATCTGAAAGACCAGGCAAGGCTTGGAGCCGGACTGTGCCCTGCAGAGCTGCTGGCACACACTTGCTGCTTGTAAAACTGTGCTTAGGGCACAATATGTTTTTTTCTAAAGAGCTCAGCAGCCAACAGCTTCTGGCTCAGGAAAATGCCAATGCCAGTTATTTTCTGACTCACTACGGGGTCGTTATTTCTTCTGCCACACAGATGGTACAAAAAGGTTCAAGTTTCCAAAAACAGAAGATAAGGTAATGCAAAACCTTTGTGGATCCCTGCTCTCGTTTAAGTCACACATCTAATAGGGGATTTTGGTCCCATCCACTGAGATGCTGCCTTACGCAAACAAAAACCTTGTAACAAAAGGCCTGTGGCGAAGGGACTGTGAGGGATAAATGCAAAACAGTTCCCTCAGGTGAGCCAAAAAAGCTGCTCAACAAAGAAAAATTTAATACAGGAAAAGTTGAGGAATAAGCTAATAAAGACACTGTGGTGTTGAATTTTTTTTTTTTTTTATTTTCCATCTTTCTAATAAAGTTAAATCATTCATACAATATTACATCACACAACCAGCCTTTAAAACACTGAAGACCTCCTAACTAGTAATGCAAGCATGTTGGTATTTCACATCAGGCATATCTTAGATCTGTGCTGAACCTTTTACTTTCCCTGGGGCTCCTGAGAAAAGTAGCATGGCAGTGACTCACAAAAAGTGTTCCTATGTAATTTAGGATTAAATCAGGTTCTCTGCTCTATGGCATAGATCGTCCAATGTATCTAGGGATGCATTTCTTCCCCTCACTGTATAAGGAGATGAGCCTCTTGCACACCTTACACAGAAGCGGTTCTCACCATGCAACTGAGGTTTCAGCTATGATAAACCTTAGGTGATCATTAGAGAGCAAGGGCAAGAAAGAGTAAATGCAGGAATTCAATAATGTAGGGTGTCAGTGGAATAATAACAAGCCTTGATAAATGTAATGATTTTGTTCCTATCATGTAATGATTTTGTTCCCATCACGAAATAGATAATTTTCAAGGGAAGCCTTGAAGAGTTTACAGATTTTACAGAAGCAAAACACTTTGGGAATAAATCCAAAGCTAGGATGAGAGAAGCCAGTCCAAAACATGCAGGGCCAGGCAGAAGAATGAAATGCATAAAATAAGGACAGGAAGAAAAATAACATCAGTACATATGGCATATTACTAAGGATAAGTACCTATGCCCTTTCTCAAGTGAAGTGTTCAGTGACTGAGTTATTAGACTTCATTTATTTAAGTGGCATGTCTGGCACCACAACTGGTTGTGGAATACCTAAAGGACATTTTAGATAATAGCAGGTTAGTGACTGTGCCTAATTTTTATTGCTTGTGAGTACAGCCAAAGAGAACAAAAAACCCAAATACCTGCAGATTCAGAGGCACAGGGGATGAGCTGTGCAATTTTCTGAGAGCTTTGAATTTCATCAAAGGAAAATAAAAGGATGACTCAGTAAATAACTATCCTTGTGAAGTTAAGGATTTTTTTTGTTTCTTCTCCCTTTGGTGGACATTGCATTCTTCTTAGTATGTATTTCCCCAGGGCAACTTAACATTTACCTCATTCTCTGTGAATCATTACAGCATTCAATAGTCTTTGAAATTAATCTTTTTCCACTGTGAAAGCATGTCTTAGAGAAGCTACAACAGATATCTGATCTATTTTTGCACTGTTGGACAAAGTCATTGTGCTTGGTTTTTCTGAATTGACAATACAAACTTTATTTTCTATTTTAATTGTTTGTACCATTAACACAAAGCCAGATGATAAAAATACAGATAAGTGCACAACACAAGAGCTAATTGAGAATTAACAGCAGCTGAAGCTTACATTAGCTAATGGAAAGAGAAGACTAACTCTGAGCCTGGATTATGCTCATTTTCTAATCAAGTGAAATGCTAAAAGTGCATGTTGATGTATGCCACAAAATCAGTTGAAAACACAGCAGAAGTACTTTCTTGCACTTCACATGTTTAGAGTTTCTGTTTCCAAATAACTTTATGTTTACACTGCTATGGAAAAGGTTACCATCTTGCTAGACAGATGTCCAAAGGCAGGGTAAACAAATCTGGTATCTATATTTACAAATATATTAAGTGGATTAATGAATCTGATAGGCATTTGTAATTAATACCTTCATAGATAGAGAGGCCTGATTATTTTCAAGTAACAACCACACAAGTAGAGTGTGTGGGAAGGAGGGAATGATGAGTGAGGGGAAAACTAGCATGGTTTCAGAGATCTGGAAGAGTCAGGAAACTGAAGTGAAGGGGCAGGCTCAGGATGGATCATGCTGGACTAAGCACTTATTGACTCCAGTCATTACAGCAGCACTGTGAAAAACATCCGTGATGTCTGTATTCTGTTCTTCCCTTTCTATCTAATATACTAATAAAGCCTTGAAACCAGAATGGTTTATCTTTGAAGATCAATTGAGTTTCAGACCTTGGAGGTAACTCAAAGAGGCCTTACTGCACTGGCAACTTGTATATCCCCTAGAAAATTGACCATTTGCAGAAAAAGTGAGGGTTTCATTTATTTACTTTCAACATTGTTGCTCACAGGGGGAAGTAGAGCCCAGCAATGAAGAAGAATGTTGGTGATGACGATATTGCTGGTAGGAAGATGGCAATATGGATTTTCTTTTCCTGCATTAGTGTTTACTTATAAGAAGGCTGCAGATCTGATCACCTCTGCTAGCTCTGGTAACAGTGACCTTTTGATGCCTATTAACAGCATACGCTGTAATTACAATAACAACATACATTATGAGATGCTGATGTTGAGGCTATGTCCCTACAGTGGTTGCAGTCTCTTTAGAAAAAGATATGTTTAGATCAAACATTAAACACTCTCCATTAACTGCATGCCAGCTGTTACTTTGTTAGTTACATTACTTAATTACTTCACTTTGGTTGCTTTGTCCTACAGTCTGAAAACCCAGGGAAAGCCTGGATAAGTCTTTTGCATTTAGCTGAATCAACATACACATATATATACACATACTTACCTGAAACATTGCAAGACACTATTGTCCATAAAAGTCTAAAGGCTCTTATGAAGATTTCTCTTCGGTTTCTACAATGTATAGCATCAATGCTGTTTGAAAGGCTGTTGTTTCCTTCAGTTTCCTGGTATCCCACCAAAGAAACTGAATTGACTGAAACACAGCCCACTGATGCTTTTGTATCACTTTAGAAGCTAATGGCAACCTTCCACCTCTTTTGTTGAATGGTGTAATTGGCCTGCCAGAGAGGATCTGGGATTTTAACATGTTTCTTGTTTGGCTGAGCTAACCAATTATTCTGCAGTTGCTATCAAGGCTGCAGACTTTTCTTCATTGGGGTCATTAAGCTTGTCAAAACTAATTTGTCACCACAACTGCTGACCCTCATTGCCTCTGACAAGCACAAGTGTCAAACTAAAGAGGCCTTTGCATTACAAGAAAGTAAATGACTGATCAGAGCCCACCAAGCATCCTGACCATATGCCACGGCATGCCCTTCTGACACCAGCAGAGGTGGAAACAGTACCAACTAAATTACATGAGGTCACCAAACAACACCACTAATCATTTTGTAGAATAAGTAAACAAAGCCTCAAACAGCTGAAAGGAAAGAACACTTGAAGGCAGTATATGACCTACATGGATGATAGTGAATCATTGGGTTGCTTTCTTCCTAGTTAAAAAGATGATGCAAGTCACTTAGTCTGAAACAAAACTCTGTGAAAGAAGTTACCAGCTGACTCAGACCATATTTTTGGAAAGTTGATCAGACACAGCAGCTGGCAGTAGCACACTCTGAGCCCAATCCAGCAGATCATTACTGGATAATCCTCTCTATATTCTTGGCCACCCAAGTGACATCTGAATCAGGCCAGTGGCAGTTTCCTTATCTGATGTAATACTAGCCACTAAGTACTTAATAGGGGTAAAATTTGTCATAAAACCATCTGCATATACCTAGAATTTGCTTCACTGAAAGTGCAAGATGTAAGAGCCTTATAATGGAGTTAATCCCTTCTAATTATCCATATCACTTTGTTTTGGTGGCAACTAATTCATAAGCTTCTCCTTCACTCTTGTGATTATATTGAATTTAATGAGATAACTTGGAATTAGCACCATGGCCTCAGTTGCTATAGGGTATTTGACAGGAGAAGAGAAATAAATGAGAAGTTTCAGAGGAACACTTTCTCTCAGCACATTTCTAACTATTCAAGGCACCAGTTCTGGAGCGGCCTTTATCCCCAATACCATACGAGCTCCTACCTGGTGCAGTTGAGATGACTTGTACTGCCACAAGCTCATCCCATAAATGAATCTTTGCAGTGTCAGGACCTTCACCTGTATGCTACCCTATAGTACAAGAAAAGTTCTGTAAATACAGTGGCAGCAAGATGTGCTCTGTTTTCCCCCTAGAAGCCTTCAAATTCTGTCACCTTTTCTCCATACTTTTTGTAAAGCAGTTCTTTTTCTAAACCTTTGGGAAGATATCCTTTTAACGAAAGCAGGCATATGCAATGTAGCTCAGCAAACAGGATCCAGTCTTAAGAGACAATGACTGTTGTTGGATTGTATGTCTATGTGAAACACAGTTATTTAAACAAGGCTGAGCGACTTAATGGATCATCAGCAATGTAATGACTTTGAACATTGCTGTTCCCATTTAAGAAAGGAAAACAAAAGAAGAAGAGGAAAAGGGACAAAGAAGAAAGAAAAGCAGAGTAGAGCTGCATAGGATCCCAGGATTTTGTTGAGTTCTAATGATGTCATTCAGTATTTAATCTCTGGTGACAAGAAGGCTTTTTTTTATCCTTTCAGCAAGAAAGAAAATTTAACATTAACAAAGCCCTGTATCTGAAGCCAAGACTGGATGTGAATCTTAAGTTGTTCCTAGCCTTCTCTATCTGTCCCCTCCAGACATAAAGGGTAGCCACAACTAAACAGTTATGCTTAAAAAAGCCACATAATTGTTTTGAGCTTATTTTTAACTTATATTTGAGATAGGGTTGTACAAAAGGACTATTACTTCCACTAGAAAAAAAAATAAAGACAATGGTCATTGTGGTATGAAAAGGTGGGGAAATGACAAATATTGCAACTTGCCAAGCATCACAGACAAGAGTTTTTAAAATATGCACATTCCTTGATTGGCATGTGTTGTTGCTAAAATCAGGCAGGGGTGAATCAATCTGAATAGGGAAGAGGGAAAATAAGACTAGGGGAAGAAATGTGACACTCTTCACATTTTCTAACTGCTGATCACTTCTAGAGTGAGGTACTCCTCATGGAAAACAAATTTGATGTTTTTATTTCATGGAACAGCGTTGATGTCAAGAGTCAATATATGCAGAGAAAGGGGAAAAAAATGGTTTTTCCTTTCATTTACTTTAATGGTTAGCATTCACACATAGCCAGATGAACTCTTGCTCTCATGTGTTGCACATCAAAATTTTACAGAGTCAAAGTGTTGAAGTAAATATCCAAACCCAGTATTCCTAGTTTACATCAGGAAAACTTAATTTAATTTTTTTTACGGTTTTCCACTAGCAGCCTGCAGCAGTAAACGTTCAAGCAAAAATAATGGCTAAATGCATATGTACAGTTCCACAAAGGTTCTAAGTTGTGAAAGCAGCTCCTTAAGTTGCAAAGCGGCTTTTTTCCTTTTTTTTTTTTAAAAAAGGATTTCCATCAAAAGGAATAGGACAATAAACCCACTATATATAGTTTTTATTCCCTGAAAAACAAGGAAGCATACCTACCAAATGCAGATTCTTACCATACAAAGTGCAGTGTACCTGATGTCACCAACAGGTGTCAGGAAATGACAATAGGTGTCAGAGAGAAAAGGAATAGATGTACCATGCAAAAGGTACACAATAAGCCACCCACATGTCAATAATCCTCTGCATCTTCTCCTAATTCCCTTAATGTGCCCGGAAGATCTAACTGTTCCAGGAACTAACAGGAAGGAATCACCGTTGTTCAGATTACTGTCATAATTTCAACCAGAAATCTGCGACCCTTGACTCCTGAAGGCACACTGAGAAAAGTACAGCAGCAATGAAAAAACTGCTTTTTTGTTAGTAGCTCTTCATTCTAGTCATTCACCCCAGAACTAAACTTATCAGGTTAAAATTCAAGGTCAGGTCGCTGTACCTAACCGACCTTCTGCAGTGTAGAAACACTCTTGTTTTCTGTTCACTCAAATAAAGCATATTTTTCAGTGTTAGAGATTCCAACAAAACTATCCCCTTAACTGCTATATGGATCTGGCTTCTAACAGAAACCATGCTTCATAAATCTTAGAATAGACAGAAGCTGGCTAAACCTGCAAAGTTGTGAAAGACAGCACAGTACAGCTACATGTAAAGACTGGGAGTCAGGTTTCCAAGTATTGTTTCTAGTCAAGTTTAAAACACATCTCTATTCAGTCCGAGCATTCTGCAAATCTACATATTTTAGCACAGTTTTATAAATAACTGATTTCAAACTGACATGCATTACTATCCAGGGAAAACACACTTTTAGTGTATTCCTAAATATTTGTGCTGTTCATACAAGAACATGAATAATTTTAAGTAATAAAACACAGCTTGTGTACCCAACCAGATTATAAAATAGATTTAGAGTAAAGGGCTCAATGAAAAATGTTAGGATCAGTATGTGAACATAAGTTAAGAGTTGTGAGACACTACTGGTCTCTTTTATGCAGAGAATTTCAGAAGTGAGAAACTCATACGGGTAAGTTAAAAAAGTACCTATAGAAGAAGCGGCATTTTGCATCCATTTTAATTACATACTAACATCTACACAAGTGCAGCAACATCAAGAATCAAACCTAAGGAAAATTATCTAATATTCATTATTACAAAATACATCTGAGACTAGAATGTGCTATAGGAATGAGCTGTTCTATGAAGATGAAAAAACAGATGTGCTTACAAGGCATTCTATACTGAGCTATAGAAGAAAAACTAGACCTGCATTTTTTAGATTATCGATCATTTAGTAGTGACCTGTATTGGAAATTGGTTAAAGATCTTGGTCAAAAATTTGTCATTAAAGAGATGCTGTTTACAACTCCAGGGCATGTTGTGCTAGGACAAGCAGGAATGGCTTTAAACTGAAAGAGGGTAGGTTTAGATTAGGTATTAGGAGAAATCCTTCGCGGTGAGGGTGGTGAGACACCGTAACAGGGTTGTCCAGAGGTGTGTTTGCAGTTTCCCTGGCAATGTTCAAGGCCAGACTGGATACTGTTTTGAGCAACCCAGTCCAGTGGAAGGTGTCCCTGTTTATGGCAGGGGGACTGAAACTAGATGATCTTCAAGATCCCTTCCAACACAAACCATTCTATGACTATGAAACCAGCTGACCAGAACTTTGAATCAAAAATATACTTATGCTAGTCAATTTAACACAGTGACTTTAACACTGTTCTCCCCTGACTGACATATATGGACCGAGTCAGTAAGATAAGGCAGCTGATGTGTATTGGTGCCAGCCAAAGCTGACTCCAACTTTAACTGCTCGGTGCTGCCAAATGGTTTCCTAATTGCTCCACCAACACTTCTGATGGAAGTGATGACATCGCAGTGTTCCTTCATCCAAAAAGTCAAGTAGGTTAGTTTCTATCATTAGTATTTAAACAAGAAGCCTTAATAAATATGCACATGACTAGGGAAAACCTATGCTATTATGTAACTTTTCAAAGCCAGCAGAACACAGGAAGAATAAATGCCAGCAGAAACCAGCTACTGGGAGAAGCTTTGTATTGTGCCCTTCCACTGTCCACAAAACACAGTATTTATGGTTGTACCTGAGTAGTCCGGATTTTTTCCAGTGGCATTCATTTTTTCAAATTGTTAATATTTGTATTGAAAAGGAATACAAATTTGTTCCTCAGTACTTCGTAGTCCCATGTTTTCCAATAATTTGAAAAATTGGTCTGCTCATAAAAAACCTCAGTAGAGCCTTCTCAAGCAAATGACAAGGTCAGAAGAGCTCGTCATCAACTTTTTGGTGGGTGTGAATTTATGGCCTCATCCACAGGCATCCTAGAATGTCAGGTATCTTTCTACAGATGATAACAAACAAAAGGAGAAAAAGTGAGAGAGGATGAGAAATCTGTAAATTTTCCTGCCAGGCAAATTCCAAGATTCATCCTCAGATTTCAATGTAAGTTATTAAATTTTCACTCATCCAAATACAAAATAGAATTTATCAAAAACAATTTTTTAACTAAGTCAGCAGAGAAATTCCAACTCGTTCAAAGCTGGACTCTGGCATCAGCAATGCAGGGAAATGTTTGCAAGGATCCTCTTCTCTAGACCTCCTACCTAGCCACAGACAGTGACAGTTCTAGGTTTTTGTGTTGTTTCTGCAGGTTAAACAGTGATAGTTCACCGGCATGCAAGTTTGCATGACTTAACAATGTTTTGGGTCAAAGCTCAGTTAAATTTTTGATGAAATATTGGCTTGTGTCTTGTGCTTTGATATTAAAAAAAAAAAAAAATCCACATTGAGTTATAAAGGTAGTGTATGCAAACAAATTAGTTAGTACATGCCAGCTGTAAATCCTGAGCTCTTGACAAGAGACACATGCATGATAGAGTTTTGAAAAGCTCTTTTGAAGACCTTTTGAAAAGCAGGTCTTCAGCATTTAAAGTTGAGCAAAACCAAGAGCGATGAAGTCTAGTTTAGGAGTTCTTTGAATATTTCTGCTTACTGGACATCCCAGTTTCACAACATAATTTCTCCAGCAGTAGAAGAAGTGACACTTTTGATATCCAGGCCACAGTGGAGGAGCACTGCCTGCTGCTCCTTTAGGATTAGGATTCAACCCCAGTCTCCATGTTCAGTGCAACAGCCACAATGCCCACTGACCTCTGCTGTTCCAGTGCCCCTCCCTTCCAGTGCATGAGGTAGACTAATACACTTCTAATCTGTATAAACAGAAATTAATGTACTAATATGAACTGGGTTTCCAGTTGTGTCTCACAGTATCTACATCTCATTATTATTTTCAACTTTAATTATATTAATTTCCACTTCCATTTTAAATTTTTTTAGTAGTGATCAACATGATTAAGATTTATCAAACTGGCACTACATGTTGAAATTCTAAGCTTTTACCATAGGTTTTCAGGTTTGATAACCAGCATTTCCCTCTATCACTTTCTTTAGCAGCCAGCAAGCCAACTTTAATTTTGATTTTCTTCTACTTTAAATGCAAAGAGAATGCTGTTAAGGTAACTTGAAAACATTCATAATTTTGTCTTCCAGTAAAATATTAAACACAACCAATGCTCTGGCACTAAAGAGCAGAGAAAAACAAGTAAACAAGATCCCAAAGGAGGTTCCTTTGGAAGAAGTAGAGAAGGAGAAACAAATAAATTTGAATCAGAGTTTGGACTTCCTGGCATGTATTTTACCTACCTGTGATGGAAAACAAAATCTAAAACAATTCACAGAGAATTTAGGACAAGATTTTTATAAGGCTTCAAAGAACCAGGGTTTTTTTTTTCATATATGGAAATCTAGAGTGCAGGCTGCAGGTGAATGAGTTCTTGGAATCTCAGTTTATGGGACTTTAATATGTCTGACATAATAAAACCCAAGGATGTAAATAACAAAATGATCTAATTTACTGAAACAATTTCACCTTGCCTGCAGTAAATTAATTGGTCTCTTTCAAGTCTCTTTACTTGAAAAATTAGGTGTATATTTTTCCAGTCTTTTCAATGTCAAAAGACAACTGGAAAATCATGACTAAAACAAGCTACATTAACTTTTCAAAAACAGGGTTATAATAATTTACACGTCTTATTTTCCTCAAATTACATTGTGTTACAAACAAGAGAACAAAGACTCATAAGAATTTTCTAATTACAGCTATCTAGACCACAGAGCTGGATAACAAATTATTGTTTTCTCCCTCTAATGAGAAAGCAATGGAGTATTTAATTGAAGCAAGGCCCCACTAACAGGAAAGGGTTATGCACTCTTGATCAGCTATATTTCAGCTGTTAAAGTCACTACCTTAAAGATGACTCTAAATGGAAAGAGATACAGCACTTTGCAGACAAAACTGGGCTAAAAATCAACAAGTTAGTGCTGTTGATGGAAGGCATGTAGTCTTGTCCTTCCAAATAATACTCTTAGTTTTTCTTGTCCACCACTATCTTTATGATCCCCTACAGATGCACAGAGTTTGTTCCTGAAAACAGCTTCTTCCAAGGCCTATGGCTGCGCATACTCAGATCATTAACAGACGGATGAGTTTTGTAAAATCTCTCTCACTTTTCGGCCTGATTTGGCTGGGCAGTCTCTAGAAAAGCACAATTTCTTTAAAAATTAACTGAGAAATCTCTCATTACAGTTATGTGGCACTGCTGGAAAAAGCCAGCAAACGGCATTCCTGTTAGTGGCTGCAAAATATTCCATTCTAAGTTATTTAGACATGAGACATGGGTACAACAATTCATAGCCAATACTCAGAGTGACAGGTACAGCCAGCCAGAGTCGCACCTGACGGCGTCCTGCTCTCCTTTCAGCCTCAATGCAGCAGTACCAAGGGCAACGCTTAGCACGGAAAAAGGCCTCCTCTCCCGTTTCCTCTTGAAAATCCCACAAAACATGGGCAGTAACAGGTATGAATGCAGTTTATACCAACGCAGAATGTATTCCTCTTTTCAAACTCCTTTAGAGGCAACATGTTATTTCTTTTTTTTTTTCCCCCCATGCTGGAATAGCTTATCATAGGATTTCACCTGGTTTATTTAAATAAACTTGGCTGCCTTTTTTCTCCAAGCAGTGATCAATTTCTACCAAAATTCCCACTTGTGGAGAGTGTTGGTGTACTTTTTAGAAAGGTAAAGCAAAGACTAAGGAAACTTCTCTTAACGCCAATACAAAGACACTGTCAAACCCCATGATACGCTGATTTCCAGGGCCACTGGTTCAGCTTGAATCAAAACCTGTACATTTTAATCTTGATTTAAAAAATTCTTTTGGCTGGTTGCAAGAAAAGCACGGACACATGTTTAATTTTTTGCTAAAAACACAACCAATGTTGCGTTATTTTTAATCTTGAATATGATGAAGGTAACAATTCAAAAAAGGTATTTCTGCTACTAAAATGTATTTAAAATTGTTTTGTCTTACTTCATACAGAAAGTTTTAACACTTTTTATTTTACACTTACTTCTTGGAATGTCTGGAATTTTTTTAATTACCTATCTCATTTCTCATGACAGAAGAAATTGAGATGAACCCTCTCCGTTTTCAAAGGACAAAGAGCAGATAGATACTCAAGAATAAGAAGGGACAACTAACTCATGAGCTGATAAAGAGGAATATCATGATAATAAACCAGAATGGAAGGAGGCTGAAAACATCACCATTCTCCCACCTGTTGCAGAAAAAGCTGACCATGGAGGTAGGAAGCCTCTCCCAAGGCTAGACAGGGTGCTTGAAGCCATGTGAACAGTATCTTTTTAGGAATAAGCATCCTCCTTATCTGTATGCATTGTATTTCCTACATGAGTGAGTACATGCTTGCCATTGTTGAAAACTTCACATATTGTGCACACACCTCAAGAAAGTTTGTAGCACTTTTGGAAGCAGACCTAGGAAACAAAAGAGCCCACAGCTTTCTGTGGACTTTTAACCTTCTTTTTTTGCAGCTATGGAAATCAGGAGTTGAAACTGCTTGCCTCAACTACCACACCTTTGGCAGGGAAAAATTGTGCACAACATCAGGATACCTTTGACTCACCCCTGTCTTCTTCTTCAGTCTGGTTCAATATTGTGATGCGGCTGTCTGGGTACTGGCAGTAAAGGATGCTTTTGTGAACAGCTCAGCTTTTGGAGAGTAACAAAAAAGAGCAGACTTGATAATAACCCTGCTCTTTGCTGGGAGCACTATATTCAGTTATTCCACTGTTTCACTGCTCAGAGAAATTTTCGTTCCTTTCTCAGAAATCATGGCCTACTGCTGTATTTCATTCAAACCCAGTAAAACCTAAGGAGACAGAAATCTTGGTAAATTCATACTAACAGCTGACATCTTTGAAATCATCAAAATTACTCTCACAATGAAGTTCTCCTGTGTCTTGGGCACAGTATCTGAACAATACCTACACACACAAAATCACAGAGCTGAAGATGCAAATTCTTAGGTAATTATCATTAGTCAAAAGTAAACAAAATGTGAATAACTGAAAGCTCAAAATTATAAACAATGTTAGTTCACAAAACATAGACTAAAACCTTAAAAATTCAGAGTTGAGGTCACAACCAGCAAAGTAACTTGAAATAGATACAAGTAAGAGCAAAATTTACGGAACATGAACTCACATAACTAAACATCCAAGAAATCTATAGAACACAGAAATGTGCTGAGAGGCACACTTTTTCCTATTCAAGTGAAAAAGAAATATTTCGAGAATACACAAGACGTCACAGACTTCTCTGAGGAGCAACTCTCTAGGCCCTTCACCAGCTCCACTGCCCTTCTCTGGACATGCTCCAGCACCTCAGTGTCTTTCTTGCAGTGAGGGGCCCAGAACTGAACACGGGATTTGAGGTGTGGCCTCACCAGTGCCGAGTACAGGGAGATGATCCCTGCCCTGGTCCTGCTGGCCACACTGTTGCTGGTACAGGCCAGGATGCCATTGGCCTTCTTGGCCACCTGGGCACCCCCTGGCTCCTGTTCAGCTGCTGTCACCAGCCCCCCCAGCTCCTTTTCCCGTGGGCAGCTTTGCAGCCACTCTGCCCCAGCCTGTGGCGCTGCCTGGGGTTGTTGTGACCCAAGGGCAGGACCCGGCACTGGGCCTTGTTGAACCTCACACCACTGGCCTTGGTCCATGATCCAGCCTGTCCAGATCCCTCTGCAGAGCCTTCCTACCCTCTAGGAGATCAAAAATCCTGTTCCACTTAGTGTCATCTGTGAGCATACTGCAGATACTCTCAATCCCCTCATCCAGATCATCAAGACAGGCATTAAACAGAATTGGCCACAACACTGAGCCCTGGGGAGCCTTGCTATTGACTGGCTGCCAACTGGATGCAGCACATTCACCACCTTTCTCCTAGCCCAGCCATCCAGCCAGTTTTTAACCTCAGACTGCACCTTGCCCAAGCTGTGGGCTGCCTGGTTTTCCAGGAGGATGCCATGGGAGATGGGGTCAAAGGTTTTACTGAAGTCAAAGCAGACAACATCCACAGCCTTTCCCTCATCCATTAGGCAGGTCTTGTGGGGTATTCAGGATCTTTTAGGAGCTTCGCGGATACAAAGAATCTGGGATGGAGCTAAACTGAAATCAGCCCAGCCTATTCAACAGCACAATACAAATTTGCTTCAAGTTATCCGTTATATAAAAGAACATAATCTTGCAAGCTAAATGTTTGAATTGTATAATAAGATGCTTCCAGCACAATATATTTTTGACTTCTGGCATATATTATGCATATAAGCTTAGAGAAATTAATGAGGACACCTTATTTAACAGCAGTTTAACTCTCACCTCAGCTATCAGTGAAAAATGACGGTCGCTGCTTTAACAGGATAGAATAACAGTCTTATTTAGACCCATGATCATAACATAATTTGTACTTGATATGAATAAATAGAAGGGTTCTGTAAAAGACTGTGGTGTGTGTGTGTGCACCAGTTCAGTAAGAAATATTTCTTAATTCAAGTTCTATAATCAAGGCTATTGAAAA
The DNA here is from genome assembly GCA_013398855.1 of Mohoua ochrocephala. Lineage (NCBI taxonomy): Eukaryota > Metazoa > Chordata > Aves > Passeriformes > Acanthizidae > Mohoua > Mohoua ochrocephala. The sequence continues at coordinate 7,034 of VZTA01006578.1, read as the reverse complement.
TGGGCTCATGGAAAAAGTACTACTGACCCTATCTTCTGTCTGAATCAGTACAGACTGTCTGGCTCTTTTGTTCTCTTTTTTCTTGCTTGCTTTCTTTCAGAATTTTATTCTCACTTCCCTGTAGCTGGTTTCCAACAACTCAGCTAATTAAATACCACAGTGGTGACAGTGAATTTCAATGAGTACTACGTGATTACCCCATGGACTCCTGCCAGCTTCCTAGCTCAGCCTTCAGAGAAGTTCTCGCTGCACAGTTGAAGCAAGTTCATCATGTTTCTGCATATACTGCCCACTGGCTCAGTAAAATGTGGGTTGGCATTGTACTTCATGCTGTAAGAGGAGGATAACTAATTGCCCCTGCAAGCACTTGCCATAAAGAAAATAAACAACAAAGGAAAGGGTGTGACATATCTAATAAAAAAAATACCACTGTTGCAAAGATGTCAATGTTATGATTTTCAGTTAATGGAAAAGCTTCAGTGTGGGGACAAGCTAAAGATAAAGAAAATCAAAGAATGTAAAGGAGCAACAATGTAGGTAAAAATGGGAAGAATGGAGGAAGCTTTTGATTTATGGGCAGGGCAGAGAAAACCCAGGGAAAAAGGTTCTTTTAGTAGTTCCAGCAGATGCTTCTATTAGGTTGAGTATTTGAAAATAACTGCTTCCTGAACTAGATTTGTTTAAATTGTTTTCTAAACTGAATTTGGAGAAAAGCTGTTACCCAACCTTGTGTCCCCAAGTGATGGCATATGTCTACTGCAGAGATGGGTGTAGATGACAAAACTGAGGCAAAGATAACCCTGTCTGAGCCATGGTTTATTCCCAGTTGTCAACACTGAGGTGGAAAACCTAGGGAATACTTAGCTCAAGACCCTGCAGCCCTCTGCTATCACATTTCTAAGTTCGAAGCCCTGGGAAGTGTTCACATCCAAGACCTTGAACACTTCACAGATACACCCAAATGGATATGCTGCCTACAGTTTTTGAGTGGGATCTGGTGTTCAGCAGTACTACTTGGGAACACATCCACAAATCTTTAAAATATCAGAAAAACAGGAATTTAAGAAGATAGAACAATCATGACAACAGAAACATCCCACTTCCAATTTCTTGGTCAGATTTCTGAGCGTATTTATGAAGCCTAAAACCACAAACAAACAACCAAAACCTACTACAGTTAAGGATAAATTATCCTCAAGTTTCTTATAAACTGATATAGGCTCTTATGCCATTAGCAGAATCATATGTATGAGTAAGGAATAGCCACAACTTTAAAATTCATAAACTAGAACCTTCTCAGGAAAGTAAGCGTAGCCATTTCCAGGACTCAAAGGATCTGACTACGGTCTAGATACAAGTAATTTTAGAGCTGAACAAATGAGATTTCAGTCCTTAAAATTCTTTCTTCTTCTTTGCACTACAACTAAACAATGTTCCTCTGAGTTGTTTCTTGGAATGGAAATAGAACTTTGAACAGCTTCTCTAAATAAATACCTGAGGAGTCACAGGATGAATTCTTTTACATGCTCTGCTTGTGAGCATCTTGTTACACAGATTCTGTACAATCCGTTAAATTACTATTCAGAAAGAGCTCCCGTGCTCCTGAACAGACTAAATTGGTTCTTTTAGTGGCATGCCTGCCATGAAACATTCACTCATGTTCCTTGTTGTGATTGTCATAGTTTTAAAAGCAGCTTGCTAAGTTGCAGCTTTTCTTTCTAACATACTGCACATGAAAGCAATGGGTTTATTTACACTGTGCTGTCCAAAGTACACAATAGACAGCAGAAATAATGGATCACGCAGACCTTATCAAACCACAGTAACATTCTTACTGCATATTCTTCAAAATAATTTCTCAGGGTGTTTTGGATAAACTTGATATAAAGATACATGTTATTGTTGTATGTTAGTGTTGTATGTCAATACTCAGTTCTTGGGAAAAAAGAGCATTTTTACCCTTTCGTCAGGATACATAGACTCCATGAGAGGACAGATACAACCAGCTTCTGCAGTCATGCTCAGTAAAAAAAGCTTCATAGGCTTCCGGTGTATTTCCTGGGTCATTAGGAGGATAGGATACATCATGAATGGGTTTTCATTTTAATATAATTCTGACTATAACTGAGACAGAGTGAAAGAGAAACACTGCGGGTTTATTTTTTGGCATATTTATGAAGCACTCGTGGAAAAAGAGGGTCAATATAAACCCAACTTAGGGTGCAAACAGTCCACATGAATGGAGTACTGTCCTCATGGATGGAAAAAGTCAGTGATACAGGTTTAACTTTGGTACAAACATCCTACACTTGGACACTGTGATTAGCAGAATCAGCCCTGGAATAAGAACAGACTCCACATTTAGTCATTCTCAAAATACCATGTGTGAGAACAGCTTTCCATTTGGTATCCATGAAGGATCAGCATTTAAACATTTCCGTTTTGTTCCAGTACCCTGCTTTCTAAATCAGTAATACTAGGCTCATGTAGAAAAATGAATCTTTATTTCAACTGCAGTATAACTGGTTTGGTTTATGTTGGGTTTTTTTTAAGTTACTCTGAATTTTCCTCTGTGAATTCATTACTACTTTACAGAATAGCACACTTTAATTCCTTTGGTGTTTTGCAGAACTGTTGTATTTACTTACAGAAGAGAACATGACATTCCAAAACGCACTCTTTCCCATAATTTGTTCTGCCTCTAGCAGCATGTGGTAAGACTACTCTGAATTTTAATACAGCTGCATATATAACAAAATAGGAACATTTACTAGAGAATTTTAAAAAAGGCTAACATATTAATTACAGACTACTTCTAGAAGCATCTCAATTTTCCATTTGTTCTTGCAGTGAAATGTTTAAACCTTTGCAAGATGACATGTTCTTTCACACTAATGGGTTAATTGCATTCTTCCTTTTCAGTGTCCATTTATACAAAATAAAGACAATCTTTGCACTTGCCTCTGCGGGCCTCTCCTTCTACTCATGGTATAAAGCCCATTCAGGACATAATAATTATTAAAGAAAAAAGCTCAACGAAAACCTCCAAGCAACTGAGGAATTTCTTTTGTGGAAGGACTTTGCTGATGGTACATTATATGTGTAAGTGTGAAATACTGTAAGCATCAGGTTTGGATTCACATTACCATTAGCATCCCAAGAATCTTTCCAGTAGCTACCTAAAGCTAAGAATACTTTAGTCCAAACATTAACCTGCTTCAGTGCCAGCAGCTGAAGTGTGTAGCTTTTCCTTCCAACTCCTACGCTGAGGGTGCCCTTGTGTTTCATATCTTTAACGTGTACAAAATTTAAAAATATCAACTGCATTCTCAAGCTTAATTTTATTCATTCAACAAACACACAAATCAACACTTTATTCATCAAAAAGAAAGAGAAAAAGTAAAGATTATATTTATGGAATGACATTGAGAGGTCTAATGTCTTCAGTTCAAGTGTGTAATTGGTTTGCAACTGACAGACTTATAAATGAGTAACTCTCTGCTTAAAAGTAAAAAGTATTTCAATTAGAAGCATAATTTGTAAACTAAAGTGAATAATGCAATACATTTCCATAGTTAAGCTTGGTGCTAAAATATCTTTGATCACATCTCAGGCTAGAATTATAATTTTATATAATTTTCTCATCAATCCATAGGTTGTATTTAGCTCATAAAATTGAGGAAAATTACTTCATGGGAAAAAAAGAGTAATTCTTGAAGGCCTTGTAATAATTTAAGCAGGAAACATTGGAATAGCTATTGTGCTAAAGACAAGTGCCCAGTATGAGCACAGAAGTATGGGTTGTGGAGTGAACAGCACAGCAGAAAAAATTTATTGCCCATACATGCAGAACAGTAGAGTGTTTTTGTAAGTAAGTGTCCTCATTTGCCAAGATGTTCCACACAGGTTTGGTTGTTTTTCCCCCTCACCTTCTCTCCGTACTTCGGATAATACTTCAGGTGTCTGCGATCACGACAGTTTCCCCTCTTACCTACCCTGCCTCACCTCTTCAGCCCTTCCTACAACTCCAGCTCTCTCCTGGGACCTGCCCCTTGCCACTGGTGGGACAAACAGCAGCCTGTGACACCGCAAGGTTGGAATAAAGGGCGCTGGCTGGACAGGGCGTCTCCACCAACCTGAATGAATGCATTGTAACTGCAT
>VZTA01006576.1:77382-241733 GCA_013398855.1 Mohoua ochrocephala | reverse complement strand
GAAGGTGGTGAAGGGTCTGGAGGAGCCGTAAAAGAGCGGCTGAGGGCACTTGGTTTGCTCAGCTGGAGAAGGGAAGGCTGAGGTCAGACCTCACCGGGGGCTGCAGCTCCTCCCGAGGGGCAGCGCAGGGGCAGCTCCGATCTCTGCTCCCTGGGACAGGGACAGGACACGAGGGAACGGCTGGAGCTGGGCCAGGGCAGGCTCAGGCTGGAGATCAGGGAAAGGTTCTTCCCCAGAGGGTGCTGGGCACTGCCCAGGCTCCCCAGGGAATGGGCACGGCCCCGAGGCTGCCAGAGCTCCAGGGGGGCTTGGACAGCGCAGCCAGGGGTGCCCAGGGTGGGGTTGTTGGGGTGTCTGGGCAGGGCCAGGGTTTGGACTGGGTGATCCCTGAGGGTCCCTTCCAATTTAGGATGTTCCATGATTCCAACTAGGAGACAGAAAAAGACATTTGAAAGATAAAGAAACCAAAGGCCTGTAACAGACAGGGTGCAAGCCAGAAAGGCTTTGGAACACAGAGGAAAAAGCATGAGAAGGAAAACCCCTGAACAAATCAATGCAGGGAAGGCACACCACTGAGTCCACCAGGGAACAGAAAGGGCTTGGCAGAACGGACAGATTGAAGCCAGAGCTCAGCCTGCCCCGTTGCTACACAGCCCATAGTGCAATTTCATTTTGATCAGGCCAAATCCAAGTATCTGTTCCCTTGAATCAGCAAGAAACCTGTTTTGTGAGTTGTTTCTCACACTGAATTTTTAACCTAGCAACTTTTCTTTTGCACGTGTGCCCATGGAAATGTGCACTATGGACATCCCATGCAGCGTATTTTTGAAACTATTTAAATCCTACAGGGGATGTTAAACGCCCATCATCTTGAGAAAGAAGTCAGTGGAGAAAGACAGAGAAGATCCAGCACAGGCAGTGGTGTTAGACCATAATGCCATCACACAGGACTGGAATATTTGTAATTTGTTAAAAAAAAAAAACAAACAGTGTTTTCTATATATTTAAAAAACTGGGGATTGTTCCCCTTGGCCTTCTCCAATGCTGTGATGTCGAGTTGCACAAATGTTCTGCGCTGAGCCTGCTCTCAGCCAGCCACTATTATCCTTACAAACAGACAGGAAATCAGGAGACACAGAGCCCAGGAGGCTTGGCCAGTGGGCACAAAGGCAGCCTGTGAGAGAAGCAGGGCTATGGCCCAGATTTCTCAGCTTCTGCCACCCCGTTTTAGGGAGCTCAAGCAATGACTGATTTGCCTCCTTGCATGAAATACATATCCAGGTCTGAGGGTCTGGGAAATGCATTCACTGCGTGTCGTGATGGCCCTGCGTGCTCTGTGTAGCTGAAGAGAGGAGACTCCTTCCCAGGCTCATTAAATGCTGAGCACACAGTAATTAATATAACCTCCACATTAAGTATGAGTCATGCGCCGGGGAAATGGAAGAAACCTGGTCTCGTGTTTTGTCTCCTTAAGTCAAGTGATTAGCGAGGCTGGGAGGCAGAGGAGATAGCAGAGCAGGCTTTTAAAGTGAGGAGATGTGGACAGCAGTCCCACAGAGGGAACAAACAGCCTCTGGCAAGCTGAAACTCAGCTCCGAGTCTCCACAAAGCAGGGGCACGTCGCTCTGATGCCTCAGCACTGGAAGCACAGAAAAAGTTAGGGAATATTCTAATGGGAAGTGTTTAATAGGACAGCGTTAAAGCACACGGCATTTGCTGCCACCAAAGGAGGGGGGTGTGAGGTGACTCACCGGGGTCAATGAGTTGCACCAACCAAGTGCAAGTGGTGAGAATTAGAACAGAAGCTAAAAAAAATAATAAATGGATTAAAGCCTTTCTGAGAAGTTAGAAAGGCAATTTATCTGCTCCTGTCTCTCCTTTTGTGCTCAGCTCGGGCACCTGTCAGAATATTTTGACGCTTGCCCATCTTTAGTTGGGAGCCGCATGAGCTGAATTCAGATTGAACAGTAAAGAAGAAAAAGCATCCCAGAATATATATTGTGTTTATTTAGGCCAGAGCAGCTTGGACGACAGCGCAAAATCAATCAGAGCCTAAAAGGAAGCTGGCAACGTGTCAGTGCCTCGGCACATCCAGGCTGCACTTCCTCAGAAAGACAACGGAGAGGGGCTGGGAAACTCTTGGTGCTCGTAACATACCCTCGGTTGATATAATAACGAGATGAGATAAGGGGATACATAGACCTGAATTAATGGCTACACACCAAAGTTGTCATTTTGATGACTTGTTTGGGCAGGAGTGGCAGTGGCCGGGTGATAGATTATTCTCCCTTTATCCTGCCACAATGACATCTGCTTTATTCACAGATCAGCCACCAGTTGCTACAACAACGCCAGTGTGCTTTAGAAAATGTTGTTGAGCTGCTGAGAGAATCTTGGCTACCCATTAGCAAAATGTTAACTATGCAAAACCAAAGAGCGTTTGGTTTTGTTGTAGGAAAGAAGTCAATGCTCTGCAATAACTAAGAATGTCAAAAAGAATTTACATTCAAAAAGTAGAGAAGCGGTTTAACCCATGATATCACCATGATTCAAAAATCCCCCTGGAATTCATTAGTGAGACATTAGGCCTGAAGAATGGAGAAAATAAATAATGAGTTTTAAAAAGAAAGGACAAATACACTTCCCTCCGAGCAGGTCGTCGTCCGCAGCATTTCAACACGTCCGCTGCCCTTCACTTTTTCCTCTTCATTGTCTCGGATTTTTACACAGTAAACCTTCGCTAATAGGGGCTTATTTATTTTTATTTATTTCTTTCCTGCCCACTTAGCACTTGGAGGAGACACTGGGTGCTGGCAAACCGTGCCAGGACACCGAGCTGGCTGCCAGCAAAGCCCCAGTGCCCACTTCAGTACAGGGTGAGAGAACCTCACCCTCCAAGCTGTTCCTTAGAAAGGCAAGTACAGGGGAGCACTTGCAGGAGGAATGGCTTTGTCCTGCAGCCAGACGTGCTCGAGGGCCGTGCTGGGGGGCAGGAGCCATCCCAGGAGCAGGTGAGCATCCCCAGCAAGGCGAGCATCCCTGGGGAGGGATGAGTGGGGACCCGTGCTCAAAAGCACAGCAATCTCCAGCTGCTGGAGAGGCTGCTCTGAGGGAGAGGCGTCCGAGCTGCGATATTTCGAGTGAAATTCCTCCAGTTTCTAGGAAAGTGCTGCCTGTCACGCCCCAAGTGATGGATGGGGGGCTGCCTGCCACGGAGGGTGCTGGTAATCCGTGTCAGACAGCATCCTCCACCGAGAGAGAGAGGCTTCCCTGCTCCCGGCCCTCTTTGCCTGTGGAACACAATGGCTCTATCCGTCTTGGCCATAATTTTTCATCCACTTCAAAGTTAAGTGAGTGTAATTCTTAATTTGTTTTCCAAATGACTCCAACAATTTTCTTCCCTTTGTCTCCCCAACAAGATCAGATCGATTTTACAATGTGTTGTACTTCAAATTTAACTTCATTAAATGTTTATAACATTAAGAGGCTAATGACATAAGCCTTGTCTGTGGTATTTATAGGCTTTATGAAGAGACTGAAGACCTGAGAGGGCTGAAGTTCAGGTTAATTCCTTGAGAACGAAATTCAACACCTGGTTGGAGCTGTAATACACAAACCAGCAGCACTATTTCAGGGCTATCATGTTAATTTAATTTATCAACCATATTTACTGTTTAAGTTGGAAATCTCCGCCCAGCCCGCAATAGATCATAGGTGTATTGTTTTCCTGTCACAGTAAATAGATCCCAAATGCTGATCTAATGATCTCGTTACATAACCAAGCCCCAGATTTGTTAAGCTACTTCTTGCTGGAAGAATACATGTGAAAAACTGCCAGTAGCCATTTTTGCCACATTCCAAACACGCGTTGGAGTCCCCTCCCCACGGTGGTGTCCTGGGCTCTGTCTGCCCCAGTTTCATGCTGTAATTGCAAAGCCACATTGGTTAATGAAGAATTCAGCTACGTTTTGCTGCTCGCCACCACCCTGTCCAACTACTGTCAGTCTGGTTTTCCTCCTTGGGCCTGAGCTTGCTTCTCCCAGAGATCCTTCCTAGAGCTGGTGATCTTCAGTCCATGGGAATTAAAGGGACGTCACATGTGCCAGTGTTAATGCTGAAGCAGCATTTGCTGAATCATATTCCAATAATTCTCAAGGGAGTACAGCTGAGGAGTGGTTTAGGAGTATTTTTTGGCATTTTTAGAGGGTTTGCTTGCTTTGTTGAAGCTCAGAGTGTGATCAGAGCTTCGGAACCGCCAGTGTGGAGCTGTGTTCGGAAAGTGATGGCTGCAGGAGGACACAGCTGGTGCACACACCATCACCTGTGCACACACCATCACATGTGCACACACCATCACATGTGCACACACCATCACATGTGCACGAGCTGGGGGTGGAACTGGATGATCTTCAGGGTCTCGAAGCCTTTCAGTGATTCTCTGCTCACATGAGGCACAATTGGAGCCTGTCCAGACAGCCCAGGGAAGGCACTTTGGAGGCAAAGAGGCGACATAACCTCCGACTCTGCTGCTGCAGGCACTCAAGGCAGCAAGGAGCAAGGAAACAGGGCTGCAGCAGGGGACTGTTGGGTTGCTTGGAGCTGTTAAATATGTTGGATCACACGGCTTTGCCCAGGAATACCAGCAGACCTTTCTGTGTAATCCTGAACTCAGATCTCGGTTGCTCTCAGACCCATCAGGAACGAGCACGTGGCGCTCGGTGCTGCTCTTTGAGACTCGGTGCGGTTCAAGACCAAGCCCAGAGCTCAGCACACCCACCCCGTGCACCCCAGGTTTCATCTTTTCGGGGGCCAGAGCTCACTCTGAAGGAAGAGCACGGCACAAGAGGGGATTTTTGAAAGGACCCTTGTATCGCAGGTACGGCGAGCAGGGAACAGCAGCGCTCGCCAGCATCGTTGTCATGGCTACAAATTGCAATCTCTGCCTTCCCCATGTATGGAATGTGATCTGGGAAGAGTCCAAAGAGCATCCTCAAAAAGCCACTGCCCTGAGCAGCAGGTCCTGGAGCCCCGAGCCCCCCCAGGCCACCAGCAGCCGTCCTGTCACCGTCCCCACGGGTCTGTGCAGCGCTGGCTGAGGGCAGCTTCTCTCCCAGCTATCCCCTTAAACCCACCACACATCCCCACTGCCCTAATGTCAACCAATTTGAGCTAATTATACGCTAGGAACTTTATTTCCTGAAAATGGATATTGCTTTAGCAAGAGGTATGGATAACATCTTCATCTGCCAGAAACAGGATTAGTTTTGACAGAGTTATGTTTACAAACACAAAATTTATCACCTTTTTTTTGTTTTAAATAGCACCTGTGTACACCTGGAACAAGACAGTAGCTAATGATTTATGTCAGACAGTAACAAGGGCTGGTTTTGCTGGAACTCTGCCATAACTGAGTGTCTGTTACTCTGCCCTATTGGGTCAAGACAACACATCAGTCAAGTAAATCACTTAAGTAAATTATTGAGGACTTAAATTGACTTTTTCTACATAATATGTAATTACTTCCTTGAACCAACATTCCCTTACATCACCGATCTAAAAAGCTTTCTATTTATTTTTTAACTGAATATTGATTGAATTTAAATTACAGCCAGCATGTACTATTTATCTGAAGTTCAGATTCTAGGGAACAAACTTTCCAGCAACGCCGTCAGCCCTGCAGGCCCTCGCCACCCGTGCACCCACGTCACCCAGCTGCTCTTTGCCCACCACAGCAGCTCACAGCCCAGGAACCAGCCTGGTGCATCTGCTGAGCCCTGCAGAGCCCAGGCACATGGGAGGAGATGGCTGGGAGGCCTGGGGATGCTGCAGCAGCACAGGGAAAGGTGAAAGGCAGCTTTGCAACACCGAGTTCTCACCCTGATGTGGTGAAACCACGAGGATTTCTGCTGTAGCCAGCAAAATTGTTAAAGAACTGAGAATTACAAGTGTAAAATCGCCATGGGGACTACGGGGATTTCGAGCCCCACAGGGCTGCATCTGCTGCTGACTGTGCCTGTGCTCCTGTCACAGGTCTAGAAGAAAGGCCGAATGTGCAGAGATTCCTCATGTCATCACAGAAGGACAGCAACAGAGATTTCGGCAGATCTCGTGCAGCCTCTGAGCTCTCTCCTTCGCTTCAAACACAGGGTGCTCGTCTGTGGCGCTGCAGTGGGGTCAGAGCTCAGCAGCCCTGAGACACAGAAACCTGCCCAGGTCAGCTGCTGCACACAGAGCTCTTACCCAGGCTCTGTGTGACAGCAATTCAGTTCGTAGGATGTGGGCCTGCATCACTGGAATCATCTCAGATGGCAGGAAAAAATCCTCTGAGTGCAAATATCCTTCCTGTCAGACAGTTTGTGTGTCCTGTCCTCAATCATCCTCCCCAAACCACCCTTCCAAAACCTATTAAACCCCCCCCCAGTCTGCACAGTAATTTTCCTGCTTTAGGAGACAACCGAGTGGAAACAAATACCAATCATTTTCAAAAGTGTCTGCATGCAAGTTTGGTGGAGGGCAGGAGAGGCAGGAAGGAGACACTGGGCTCAAAGGAGGAAGTTTTCAAGTTGGAGGAGTCTCACAAGAAAACTCTCACACAGACAGGGATCACATACCCCCTCCTGCCTTGGGCACAAATAAAAAGCCCTTTAAATTTGAGTTCAAAACTGGTCAAGTGACCCTGGGCTGCAAAGTCTGCCTGGGTTTGGGAGGAGGCTGAGGAGGAGGCTGCTGACCCCAGCAATGATGAGCAGAGATCAGATTTGTCAATGTGCAACATTTAATATTCCTTAGTCAGAATCGTTTCCGGTTAAAATTGGCAGAAGTGGTGAATATAATTCTCTTAGTATTTTATTAGTGAGATGGGAAGTTAATGGGAAAGGGCAGCTAAAAGTAGTTTTGCTAAGGCTAGAAAATACATTAAAGTCAGTGTTGTCATGGATTACACCCAAGGTCACAGGATTCAGTCACAGGAATTGATTAGTGGTATTTACAACTCAACAAATTGCTTTAAGCAAGAGTGACATCATGCCTCACGCTATTTACCAGAGGAGCTGCACGCAGGGAGGCTGCAGAGCAGCACATCAGCCTCTGGGTGGGTTGGTGCAGCTGCCGTGGGCTCCAGCCACGGCCAGGAGAGTTCTGCCCTCCCAGCCTCATGCTCTGTGCCAGGCTGCACTCTGTGGACCCAGGAGAGCAAGGAGGCTGCTGCTAGGTGAGCACTGCTGACCAACACCCACAGCCTTCCTTTCCATCCAAATGGCAGATTAGACAAAGCCACTTTCTGCTTAATGCAGCTAATTGCATTTTAATTAAGAATAATTTCAAAAAGCAAGGTCCTACTTGTATCTGTTGCAAGAACATGATGCTCCCAGCACACCAGCAGACAGAGGAGCAGACTGTGGCCAGGCTGTGCCCTGAGAACTCCTCCTCAGCACTTACAGGCACTTGGACTCCTCCTTGCTTAGCTCTGTTCTGGGTGAGTTGAGCAGGAGCTTTGATGATGTGTATTAAGGAGCTGGGCTCAGTGATCCTCGGAGGTCCCTTCAAGCTCAGGATAGTCCTGATTCTGTGATTCCATGTCAGCGCAGACAGAGACCAGGGAGTCCCAAACCAGGAGTCATTTCCTAGGTCTGTGAAGAGTCGGAGCTGGAGGAGAAGATTCTCCACCTGCTCCAGGGTGGGTATGTGGTGGCAAAGTTTCTCTCCACGTGCCCCAGATTAGGTGGAGGTAGGAGTGCCACCAAACCCCATGGGCAGCAGGGACACGGAGCTGGCTTTGGCTCTGAGCACCAGTGGCCAAGGGACCTGCTCCCCAAGCCCTGGAGCACCTCCTCATGCCCTCTTTCCTGGCTCAGCAGGCCACACTTTTCTCTAGAAAGGCCATTTTCTTCCATCACCAAAGGAGGCAAATCCCCCTCTCACGCTCTTGCATGTGCTTCGAGGTGCTTGTGGACTTTGACCACCTGGTTTGTACAATCAGACGTTCCCCCTCCCTGCTGGAATCTGTCATTCCCTAATGCACTACCTTACACAGCAAATTGAATGTGGGTTTGTGGGTACTTTTGCCAACCTTTATGAATCCTCTTGAGTGATCTGTGGATGGGATCAGCAAACAAATTTTCTTCTAGCTCTCCAAATCCTGACACATGAATTGATTTCAGCAGGACACGTTAAGTGAATGATGGATCTCTGCCAAAAGGGCATGTAGGATTTCGCAGGGGGGAGGAGGAAAGAAGAAGACTTTGCTTTCTCCCTTTTTTCTCCTTCTTAGCTGGTCTTGTTAAGAAAGGGCAAAAGCACTTAAATTCATTGCTCTCAGAGTAAATTGGTTTTCTCTTCTGCCCTCTCAGGAGTGTTTTCCCTCCCAGGCTCGCCCGCTTGTTGCCTTCCTCGGAGCAGAGAGAGGCGAGACGGCTGCCGAGCCCCGGAGCCCGTCCGCCCCACCAGCGGCACCGCGGGCCCTTCCCGGGGCTCGGCTGCCCCTTGGCACTGCCACCCTCCCGTGCCCTGCCTGACACTTTCTCAAGCACATTAAGGCTGGCAACAAGAGCGGGGCTGTTCAGTAAATGACAGTGGGACCGGAGCTGGAGGGAGCCTGTTGCTGCGGCTCGCAGCTCTCAGAGGCTGCTCTGTATGCCGAGCCAGGCTTTGGATGCTAATTTGTTGGCGCTGCAAACTCCCACTGCAAACGATAGATCCCATGACCTTCTTCGGTTACAGATAACACAAACTGCAGTTATGTTTAAGTGGCAGATTGGTTAACCCCGGCGGCTCGCAGTACGCTCCCTTGACTCCGTGGCTATCCTTAATAAAGGGTTACGTTACAAAGGCACCTTGGAGCTTCTCGCAGGGAAACCTGGCCAACGAGCCCTTTCTTGTGAGCAGCTTTCTGCAGCGAGCCCCTGCTCGAGGCGGGCTGTGCATTGCAAACGCTCTGGAACCCCAGCAGGGATGAAGGCAGTGCTCTGGGACAGGCGCTGTGGCAAAATGCGTTCCAAACGAGGTGCCCTCTGCAGTAACTCTTATTGCTGCTGTAATTTCCAAACCCTCCAAAAGGACTTGTGGGCAGAATCACCACATGAAATTCTCACCTGGGCTTTTAGTCACCTCTGGAGAAGGGCTAGTTTCGACCAAAAAAAGTCAAAATGGAGTTATACGGATTTTTCTGCTTCTCAAAAAGACATTCAACACCTGAACAAAATATCCATTGCCTCCATATTTTACTTCATATGGCTGTACCATACTTACAGCTCCTTTCACCTGTAACTACCTAAAAAATCTACACAGGATTTCAGCAGACAGTGCAATTTTTGTCTTATTGCGAGGGGTAATGTGCAGCCATTGTGAATTTAGCCCTGTCTGTTGCACACCCTTTATCTTGTGCATTAGCAATAGCATCATCTTCATCACAGAAACCTTATTCCACATCAGAGACGAATCCATGGCTCCAGATCTCAGGAAATTCCTGCTTTTCCATGGTACAGCCCGGCAGGACCTGCAGTGTGCAGTGACACAGTTCCCACCAGAGGCGTGCACAGCTGTCAGGCCCCGGCAGTGTCTCAGGGTGCCACCGACCTGTGCGAGCACAAAGTGGCGGTGACAGGAGTCCAGGACTGGAAAAACTGCAGAGTTCCACACCTTGGCAAGTTTCTTTAAGCCAGGTTGTTCTTGTGCAGCTCAGCCAACACGGCCCACTGGAGCTGCCCTTCCCCCTGGAGCCGCCTCCAAAGGGAAGGAAGGTGCAAACAGCTGCTCGAGGGGAACGGGTTCTGGATCGTCCCCCTTGTTCAGACACTCAGAGGAGTCTCATGCTGACTGCACAGAACCAGGGGATTCAATCCAGGGAGGCAAATCTTCTCCTCACTGCCAATCTATCACTGCTGGGTCAGTCGTGCCAGAACTGTCTCAGACCTTCTAAACGCTGATGTAGTTGCACAAACAGAAAGTCATTATTGCCTTGGCTCCAGACCTGCTCATTCATCTCACTCCTCAATAGCTGGTTCAAGAATGCTAATTAATAGTAGTTTATCATTAACGAGCTGGCTTTATTTACCAAGATTTGCCTTGGGTTTGCCAGGGAAAAGACTGCTGGGGTTCTGTTGTGTTGTCTGACTTGCACCTTGTCGAACATTATAAACTGGATTTATACGGTATGAAATGATGAATGAGGACTGAGTCATTTCATGTATTAGCATTTCATACTGCCTGAAATGAGACCATTAATTAAGTTCTACAACATGTGTAATTATTCCTGTACATCTCAGGTGAGGAAACACTACAACTTCACTCTGTCATGGTAAGCCTGAGCATCCAAATGTCTTTTAAAGCGTTCGGTGAGATTTATGGTCACCTTCTCCTTATTACTGAAATGAGGATGGAGATGCCAGGACATGACACATCTAGAACAACACTTAAACCCACCCAGCAGTGCCCCTACACTGCAGCATGTGCACTCTTACACAAGTGATCCTTCCAGAAATGATTTTTCTCCTTTTTGTGGTTCCTGGAAATATTTATCATCAACTCAATACCGTTAAGGAAAGCATCCTGCCTTTAAACATGCTGGGTCAGATTGTGCTGCCAGTAGAGGGGAGGGGGTGCTTGGGGCCAGTGAGAGCCAGAAGGGGTAAAGCCTGTCCTCGTTCCTCTGCCACAGGACAGGGCAAGTGCAGAACTGAGGGACCACGCGCTGGGAATGAGTTCTCCCGCTCACTTTCCCTCTTCTCCCAGTTGCTAAAGGTGATGAGCAGGATGCCAGTGAGATGGAGAGGTCCTAAAACCTGACAATCAACAGAAAATCAGAGGGTCCTCCCAAAAGCTCAGTGCCAAGTGCTCCATTTGCAGCCTGCAGCTCACAGGGATCCCTGCTGGTCCCGGGAGTCGCACTCAGTGCCAGAGCCACTCGTGGTCCTGCTCAGATGAGTGGGGGACTGGTGTCACCCACCCCAAGCAGTGTCACAGCTGCTGCTGCTCTGGAGCAGTCCTTGCCTGGCGTTCAGAATTCCTGGCACATCCCACTGTGCACACATCGCTTCCCTTCTCCACCTTTTCCACAGAAGCACCTTGAACTCTTCCCGACTGACTCCCTCTCCTTTCCTCAGGCTCAGCAGCAGTGGCACCCGCTGGGATTGATATTCCTAGCACAGTATTTTGAGGTAATTCCATTAGATTGGTGCTCTCCTACCTCAGTTATTGCTCTGGCAATTAAAAAGCATTAACTAACAAAGTCAAAGATTGGTAGGTTTACTGAACGACTGAATATTTACAAGTGTATTGTACTTCCAATTATTCCTCAGCTTTCAGGAGAAACTATTATAATGCACATTAATCTATTAGGCTGAGCACTTCCTCCTATTGGATTCTAATGTAATGAGATAATTTTCTTCAGGCGTAGAATTCGTATCAGCAGAGGAGAGAACAACATTTATTCCTTTTTTCCGTGGGTTATTTGGGATGACTCTGTAGTTCATTCTTGCAGCTGGTTATTAAAGCAGTTGGTAGTTCAACTCAGCCACGTGGACTGAACTCACACCAGCCTGAACAACTTTGGTCCAGTGATGCTCTGCCACATTTAATGATGGCCCAAGCAAACAAACAAACAAACAAATAAATGAGTCCCCAGAGTCCAAATCCCTACAAAACACATGGTGTGAAAAATCACATTACAATGTGAGATTTCAAGGCATGTGTTATTCAGGACAAATGAATTCACACAGCCAAATATCATTACATGATAATTATATTATTACTTAGGTTCGCATTTTGTGGGGGCCTTATTATTTCATGATTCAGAACACATTGTCTCCTTCTCTGAGCTATGAAGCGTTACAAATAAGATTTGCAGGGTGGGTGTTTGAGTTTTCAAATGAAAACTTTGCTCTAAGGCAAGTAAAACGAAGAGCTGTACATCTGTGGGGAAAGAGGGGCGGCCAGAGCAGCGTAACCACGACCAGCTGACTCCTGCCTCCTTCCTTCTTCAGGTTACAGAATTCTTCAGTAGAAAGTCAGCCCATGAAAACAAACAGAAATCCCCTCCTCAGTGAAATGGAGCTCTGATGTAAGACTGCATGGGAAAATTGTTAATATTCTCTAGGCTGGCTGAGGTGATGCCTGGAGAGCCCAGGGGAGCCTCGGCTGCGTCAGGACCACGTGCAGGGCTTTGATTCTGCAACACCCTCGTGTTCACCTCGGCATGGCCCAGCAGCTGCTGGTGAGAGACTCGTGCCAAACCACCTGGCTCTGGTCTGCCCTGGCACACAGATGTGCCACGGTCCCGTTTCCTGGTTAATGCCCAGGGATCCAAGCTGTGCTCTGGGATGATGCACACTCGTGTGTGTGGGATTGCCCTGCACCGAAACCTAAAGAATTTCATTAACTCTCCCTTCTCTGCTTGTGAGTTTGGGCACAGCAGCCACAATGTTCAAACATAGGAAAGTCTTTGAATTTTCCAGTTTTTGCAGACCCAGTTGGCACAGATCGTGTCACAGCCATCATTTGTCCTGAAACAGAACTTTCTGAGCCATTTCAGCACCAGTTCTGAGGCCGTGCTTTGAAACACAGATAAAGTCCCTGACTAATGCTGCTGTGAACTAAAGTAAATTCAGGTTCTGTCAGGGTGTTTTGAAATGCAGGATTTGGCTCAGAACAGATTATCTTCCAACACTTCAACATTTCAGTCTTTTCTTGGATTCCATTGTCTTTCCTTTGCTGTGATTTAATCCAGGAACAGGGAGAGACCGGGTCCTTTGGAGCTGCCCCTTCCGAGGGCTTCTTTGCCACATCAGTCCCCATTCACTCTGTCACTTGTGAGCCCATTAAAAACGTCTTTTGATCTCAGTGGCCTCAGGCATGTCAATAACAGGGACCTCCTTCTCCTTGTTCCCCATATTCCATCCCACACTGGGACTTAAGCTGGTCTGCAGGTCAGAGGGTTGTTGGGAAGATTCAGGAGGAGCGGACAAATTCCAGCTTCACAGACCCCACTGACAATTTCGAGTCCCAGCTGACAGAAAAAAAACAGTGGGGCTTGTGACCAGACAGAATAGTTCCTAAATTTCACAGGTTGTATGGGTTGTTTCCTCTTTTCCTGAATTCCTGAATTGTCTCCCAGTTTTCCCCAACACGTCCATACTGGTTTTGCTGAAATCTTTGACCAGGAATCAGAATAGCAGCTGAGAAATGTCTCAGGTGCTGCTTACACTCTCCATGGAATTACTCTGGTGGCTTGGCACTGGCTTTTGTCACTGTTCAGGACTAAATGGGTTTGGGTACCAAAACACTCTAACCACAAATATGTACAATTTTATGAATCATCCCACTTCTTTCTCCCATGGGAGAGGAAATGGGGTTCAGGAAAGGTACTGCCAGGTCAATAAGTGCTAACAGCATCCCCAGTGCAGGGTTGTGGGTCACCTCGAGTTCTCCCTCTCCTCCTGGAGCTGGAAAGATCACCCCAAATCACAGGGCAAAACTTGGGGTCCCCTCACAGTGTCTCAGGCTCTCCCTCCTTTCTGGCTCCCCTCTGAACTTTCTCTTCTGGTATCTTTGCCCCACAGAGTCTTTTTTTAATATATATATATATATATATATGCATCTCCTCTAACGTGAGTGATGTATGAAGCCTCAGCTTTAAGTTCTACTTCTCCTGAAACCTACAGAAATATTAATTTAGCCCTTGAGGATGAAATGCTGATTGCCAGAGAAGGGAAGTGCTCACACCGGGCAAAAGTCCTACAGAAAATACATTCATGCTGTCTGCAGAGTGCCACATGTCAAAATTTTGTTGGTGTTAATTGCAGGTCGTGGCTGGAGTCAAAATTAATCTGCTGAGCTGCTTTTCACATGTATTCCCAATCTGTGCACCAGGGATATCAAACTGTTCAGAGCTCTTCATGTGAGCAGTTGTTAAGTGACTTGGGTTTGTAAACACTTGAAAAAATTCTTGCAACTTAAGGAAATCTTATTATGATTGGGGAAAATTCCTATCCTTTCTCCTCGTGCTAGGCAGTCAGAAAACAAGGATGTTTTAAATTCCTTTAATTTAAAGGAGTTTGAGATGTTCTTTGAAATGAGAAATGTATTACTTCTCCCTGCCCTGATTTCCACTCACTGTGAATGGCTGGAGTTACTCTAAAACTGTTTCATATTTAGCAGAAAAATGAACAGCAAGCACAGACATTTCAGAGCTCAGAGTGTGTTTATTTCTTCCCTCCCCAGCTGCTTCTGTGCCAGTTACGAGACAGAAATGGGGCCACCGTGCCATGAGCCAAGCCCAAAGCCCACCAAGCTCACAGGGGTGTGTGTGTAGGGGAAAGGAGAGGGAACAGATGAGAGGAAACAGGGTTCTCATTCCTCCTGGGAGGATTTTCCTCTCCTAAGTGTGACAGCACCCAGCCTTGGTGCACACAGGGAGTCTCCCATGAGCCTGCTCCTTTCCATTCAGAGGAAAACAGACCAGAGAATTCTTTTGGCACTTCAGTTCAAATCAGTTTCCCGAACACTTTGCACTCAAGTGACACAAGGCACAGGTACACCTGAGCTTCTGGAGCACCCAGAAGGTCGCAGAGCATGGCAGGAGCTGGAGCACAGCGGGCTCTGCCCAGGCACGGCCGTGCCCCTGCTCCCACCGGGAGCTCCTCGCCGGGGCCGGGATCGCCGTGTCCAGAGGAGCTCTCATTCCTTGCATTTTTAAGGGAAGCAATTCCGACACTTCACAGAAGTAGAACCAATGCTGGGTTGTTTTGCCTCTTGTCTTCTCTACAAACAGGTGACTTTGAGCTGAATTAAAATGGGACTCATAGTGAAAAACAGCCACTTTCGCTGTGCAGTCTCTAATTACTCAGAGTCATTAAGCAGCTCCTGTAGAGTGGAAGAGCTGCAGTGTTATTTTCATTTCTCTTTTCTCTTGTTGGTAACCCTCACAGCATCCAAGGCGCTGTCTTTGTGCAGGCTGAGCTGGAGCTGTAAAACAGAGCCTGCACACCACACTCCGTCCCACGAGGCTGTTTGAGGCAAAGAGCCCCCTGACACCCTTTGAGATTTTCCCTCCTCTTATTTCTTCTCCTTTTGAATTCCATCTCAGCAATCACCAGAGCTCTGGCTGAATGCAGGGCCCTTCCTCTTCAGAAGCTGATTGTAGCAAGACTTAGATTCTACCCCTTTCGAAGAAAAATGCCTCTTGACAGCTCTTTGGAAAGCCGGGGGAGTTACGTGCAGGGGGGACACTGGCAGAAAGAGTTGGCTCTCACCGTTCCTTGAAGCTGCATAATGAATGAAATGTTTAACAGAAGAGAGGATGTAGGGCTGGCAAAACGTGTTAGTTAAAGGGCTTTTTGAAGCCATCTGTCCACCAGCTTTAGCCACCACTGAATGAAAATTGGTTTTGAAAGCAAAAGGAACAGACACTCTCTTAATCTTCCAGCTCTTCATCCTCCCCTGCCAGCCAGCCGGGGGCACTTGCAGTGCTCAGGGAAGGAAGGAGTTCCTCAGCTCAGGGAGGGATTTTCCATGGTTCTGCTGACAGTCCCTGTACCAGTTAGCAGTATTGACAAATGCAAAGTACCAGTAAGGACTGAAGCAAGGAAAGCCAGCTGTATAAAAATCTGCTATCCCTTACGTGATCCTCAGAGGGCAAATCAACAGAGTTTTAGACAAACCAAAGAGAGCTGAGGTCTCCTCCAAAAATAAAGCTGTGGTTTAGTGCACCAGTCAGAAGCCCTGACTTTTGACTCCTCTCTTTAATCACTGAACCAAAACTTCCACGCTGACACTGGCCCTGCTAACGCTCATTTTGGGGGGGCCTTTCTTAGTGGTTCATACTCACCTCTGTTTCTGCAGATCGAAGGACAGAACAGTTCCTGTAATGTGGGGATAATCTGTGGTATTTACTCTTCATACAGCTTGGGCCAAATAAAAAACCTCTGGTTGCTCAGTGCAACGCAGAGATTTGCTAAGACCACGCAGGTCTCATTTAAAAGTTTGTGAAATGACCCAACAAGAGGATAAACTTCAGATTTTAGAGCTCTCTACCACCACATTTGTAAGTAAAGAGCGAGAAGCAGAGATGGTCCCACACACAGCCACACGAAGGCACAGCTGCTCTCTGATGAAGCTCATCCTGCTCCAGACCCGCTGCTGATTCAATTCAAGGGCGAGAGAGGACGAATCCGTGTGGAACCACGGACCCTCTACCACCGAATGTGGGAACGTGACGTGTCAATTTATGCAACAGGATCTGAAGAGCGATGTAAAAGGAAACAAAACCGTCCCAGCAAATGTCTTGGGTGCACCCCGGCCTACTGGATCCGTGCACCTGGCAAATCAGCAAACTAAAGCAAACAGAAGTGGGAAGTAAGTTCATGTTTCTGCAGAAAAGAAAATAAGAGAATTTCCCTCGCCCCCATTCCAAGCTTGCATTATTATACTTTCCCAGGGCTATTCCATGTTAGTTGTTACCATCCTTCACAGCCGTTGTTTGGACAGCTTGAGCAGTGGCTGCAGAAGTGCAGTAGGTATTTATGCAGTTGAAACTGTAGCATACAAGTGCATCTTTGGTCCTAATTTCAGCAGGAAGAGATTACACGGAGAGAGAGAGAGAGAGTGTGTGTTAAAGCGGATATGAAGTTGAAGGAAAAATAAGTCCTTGAAAGCTTTGTCCCAAAATGTGTGTTCCCTCAGCAGTGCCTCGCCGGGCAGGTTGCATGGTTTGCTCCCTGGAGCCCAAAGAGCTCCCACAGAGCTGCAGCCTGGAGAGGAGGCAGAGGAGCTCCAGCCCTGCTGACAGAACATCCTGCAATCGGCGTGCCAAGGGCCCGTTGGCTGCTGACAAAGTGCGTGTGCGAAGGGTGTGTGCATGGCAGGAACAAATCAGGAACATCTGGAAGTGCCAGGGCTCCTGGCAGGGCCCTGAGTCTGTCTTGGCTCACACAGCTGAGAGACAGCCCTGCCACCCGGGGCCCAGCCACCAGCGGGCATCAGCATGGTCCCTCTCACCTGGAGCGCAAGGCAAAGGCAAAGCTGGAAGGAGCCCCAAGGAATTCAAAACTCAGACCCTGTGGTGAATGGTGAACTCATCTCCTAGGGGCCTGGAAAGCTGGGCTTAGGGCTCTGGCAAACCTGAGCCCGGGCTGGGCTGGAGGAGCAGGAACAGGGAGAATGACCTGTAGGGCTGGGAGTGTTCAGCTCAGAGGAGAGAAGGTTTAGGGGAGATTTCTTTGCAGCATTCCAGGGGGAGCTTAGGAAAAGGAGGAAGAGGGGCCTTTTCTACAGGCAGACAGTGCCAGGACAAGGGGGAAAGGTTTTAAACTGCCAGAGGGTGGGGTTGGATGGGATATGGGGAAGGAATTGTTCCCTGGGAGGGTGGGCAGGCCCTGGCACAGGGTGCCCAGAGCAGCTGGGGCTGCCCCTGGATTCCTGGAAGTGTCCAAGGCCAGGCTGGATGGGGCTTGGGGCACTCTGGGATAGTGAAAGGTGTCCCTGCCATGGCAGGGGGGGCACTGGGTGGGCTGTAAGGTCCCTTCCCCCCCAAGCCATTCTGGGATTCTGGGATTCACTGGTCTTTAAAGACCCGGAGGAGTGGGCTGAGGGAGGGAGCTGGAGAGGTTCAGCACCCAGGAACAGCTCGCAGACAGCAGCTGGCTATTGCTGTTGCTTCATTTATTACCATCGATCAAAATATTTATCTGCAAAGCACAGATTTATTGAAGAGCTCAGTCCTTTGCTGTGCTCAGAGTACCTGATAATTACCAGCCTTTTCAAAACAGCACACTGCAGAAAAATAAAGGGAAAAGCTCGAGGTAGAAGGTACCATGTACCAATCCAATACCGGCCTGAGCAGGTGTGTGTGCAGCAGACTGCAATTCACTGCTGGGGGAAAACGGTCACTCTGACTTGTGTGCCACTTTCTGCCCTTTATTTAATTTAAACAGGGCTGGGCAGAACAGATTAAATCATAATATATGAAATACAGAGAATGTGCTTTGTCCAAATGGAAGCGGGGTTTGGATGAACGGCCGGACGAAACAGAATGTGCATTCTTGTTTATGTGAAATGAGTATCTGCAGACTAAAATGACTCAAAAGTATCTATATAGGTCTACTTAAAACTGGAAAGAGAGAGGCAATTTGAAAAATAACTATTTTATCTGCTAGCAAGCTGATAAGGGAAGCGATGTGACTGAATGTTGCTTTTGTCTGAAAGCGAGCGCAGAGATAAGAACCAGAATCCTTGCAGGGATGTGTGGCCAGGCTACATTACCCGCTGGACACCACTTAAAAAACCCACCCCTGACTAAAATGGCAAATTACTGACTTGGCAAATAGAGCAACAGAGCCCCGGCCGGTGCCAGCTGCCGGCCCAGCCCGAGGCACCTGAACAAAGGCGTCTCAGAGCTGTAACCCAGGCTGAGCGCGCCGGGATGCTCAGGTGGATGCGGGGCCTCCCGGAGCGCCAGACAGAGACAAATTCACAGGCAGGCAGCGGAGCACTTGGCTGGCATGAGGACGTGGGTTCCGGAGGCCATTCCCAGCACAGAAGACAATCCCTGGCAGGTAATAAAGGAGGCATTTATGCGATATGTCAGCGGTTAGTGCAGAGCTTAAAAGAAATGAGATCATGTGGCGAGATAGCATTCTGCGCCTTCCCCCGGGGGAAGCGGCAGCGCTGTTATTACTGTGAGCCATTGTTACCGCTACTTCTTTGAAATAAAGCGTGCCACAGGAGCGTCAGCCGATACCTGTGCGAGCGCGGCCATCCCGGCGCGGCGCTGCGCGCAGCTCTGGTTACGCGGTGCCACCGCCGCCGGAGCGCAGCGCGGGGACCCCCGGGGACAGGGGTGCCACCCTCCTGCGGCCCCGGACAGCCGCCATCCCCAGGTCCTGCTCTGCCCTGGACCTGCTGCCATCCCCCGGGTCCTGCTCTGCCCCGAGCCCCCCGAAATTCCAAATAAAAACAACAAGCCGAAGCAAGGACTGGTGAACAGAACAAGTTCCACTTGCTCTCTTGGCTGAAGCGTCTCAGCCCCACAAGGCCCGTTGTCCCACTCTCCGTGCCCCATTCGCCAGGCATCATCAGAATAATTTTTCGTTTATTTTCTGTATTTTATATAGAGAAAAACAACTCTACAATAATCTCTCATTTGAAATGCAAATGTAATTGTGTGTTGTAATGGATGTGACAGGTATGGATGTGACAGGTACACATGGATGTGGATGTGACAGGCACACATGGATGTGGATGTGGCAGGCACACATGGATGTGGATGTGGATATGGATATGACAGGTATGGATGTGGCAGGCACACATGGATGTGGATGTGACAGGTGTAGATGTGACAGGTACACATGGATGTGGATGTGACAGGTATGGATGTGACAGGCACACACGGATGTGGATGTGACAGGCGTGGATGTGACAGGTACAACACGGCTCCATTTAAGACAGAACACCCTGAGCAAAGCTGCTTCCAATTCCTTAGCACTCGGAGAAAATATTTAATGAAATGATGTAAACACTGAAACATCTGAATTTATCTGAACTTTAAAAATAATTTTAACGGTCATAAAACCATCAACTTTTCTTTAAAGTAACGNGTACACATGGATGTGGATGTGACAGGTATGGATGTGACAGGCACACACGGATGTGGATGTGACAGGCGTGGATGTGACAGGTACAACACGGCTCCATTTAAGACAGAACACCCTGAGCAAAGCTGCTTCCAATTCCTTAGCACTCGGAGAAAATATTTAATGAAATGATGTAAACACTGAAACATCTGAATTTATCTGAACTTTAAAAATAATTTTAACGGTCATAAAACCATCAACTTTTCTTTAAAGTAACGGGAATGCTATTCTTTATTTTTAAAATTCTAGATGAAGCCTATGTACTGCAACTGTGCTCTAAAACATAAACTGATGATTGAAGAACAGACGAGCACCTTCCAAGGCTGGAATCTGTTAAAATTTCTGTTAAACCACTGAACACAGGGTTTTAAAGCTAACCCTGCCAGCACACCGTGTGACAGATCACTTCAGCTACGGTTTAGTTATGTCCAGCTAGTGGTAGAATCCAAAAATCCCAGAATGGTTTGGGTTTGAGGTAACTTAAAGCCCCTCTTGTTCCACCCCTCCCCATGGGCAGGGACACTTCCACTGGACCACAACACTCAGAATATTCTGGGGCTGCCTCAGCAGGCAAGTGGGAAAGTTGAAGGAGGAGGAGAACCTGCCTACCTTGGACAGAGGAAAAGAAGCAATGAGGGAAGCAGATTGCTCACTCCCGGTTTGTGCAGCAGGGAGGGAGGGAGAGGCTGGAGATGGAACAGGATTAGTGACAGAGGCTGTGGGAGAGGAAAAGACAAGAGCATAAAGCCCAGAGCAGTTCCATAACAGGGAGGGGAGCACGACCACGAGCCAAGCCATTGCCTGTGCTCCCCATCTGCTGGGAAGGGAGAAAGCTGAAAATGAAGTAACGGGCACAGCAGTGAGGTCTGTAATCCAAACTAAACTCTTTCTTTCCCTCCTATCCCGCTCTAATTTACAATTCTATTCCATTCCTCAGCTGGCTTTATCACGTCCTTCCACCCCTCCCCATTTTTGACTGAGTGGTGCAAGCACACAGGAGCTGTGCCATGGGAGGCTCTGACTGTGCACGTTCCCTCAGGTGGTGGGAGCCACTCACCACAGCCCTCACCCAGTCTGTACACCCGGACTAACGACCCAGGGGAGGTTCATTCCCCTGGCTGTCCTGTCTGTTGGGTGTTGTGCCACCATCCACACGTACTCCACCTCCACTCCAGAGCAGGGTTTCCACCGATGACTTCAAAAACCTCAAGGATCTCCAGGTAAGCCGAGAAAATGATACCCCAGACTGAGGTTTGCATTGAAAAGCAGCACATTCCAGCGCACAGGAACCTCACATCTCAGTTTACTGGAAACCCCGCACTTCCCTGCAGGCAGCTCATAAAATAAAGAAAGCAAGTGGGGTTTTATTTCCAGCTCGTACTTAGCAACCAAATGGCCCAGCAGGCTCGGACAGGAGAGCCGGGCTTTGCCTCCGTTCACACGGGGGCAGAGGGTGGGAAGAGCTGAAATACGCCTCAGTCCTGAGAGCTGATTTGTGTGCTGGCACCACTGCAGAGGTGTTTCCAGGTGCCACAGTCCTTCAAGTCCCCCCACCTGCCCATTTTCCACTTCTGCAGGTTTTTTTGTTAAAACACAAGTGAATGACAGAGTCTTTTCTAACAGGACCTAACGACAGCCTTCCTCCACCCTCAGAAGTTTTTTTCCTGGGACATGGATTTGTAATTACCCAGGGGATTCCACTGAGAGAGTGTTCCAGCCTCTAAGCAAAAAATTAATTTTGCCCAGATTTTGCCCAGATCATTGCTCCTGGTATTCCAGTGGGAGTTTTAGATGCCATAACTTGTCTTCATGAATACATTGACCTGACCAACAGACAGGACAAGGAATTTGAAAAACGATGTGTTTATGTATATTAAATTGTAACTCTGTACACAGTGGCTACTTTTTTCCCTCTGATAATATTAAATCAAGGAAATCTAAAACATAATCCCTAGGGAAAAAAAAAAACCCCAACAAATAAAAAGATTATGACCTCTAATTAAATGGATTTTTTTTGCTGTTGGTACAACACACACGGATACTTCTCTTATCTGATCTACCTCAAATCTCAAGTTTCATTGGACGTGACTTTTGTTATCCTGCTTTTGGCCAAACCCCACAGCCTTACTTACAAGGAATCAAATAAAGACCTTCTAGAACAGCAGCTCTGGCACTGCCCAGAGATTCAGTCCCTCAAGGCTGATTGCCACAAATGATGAGATTTGCCACAAATTCCCTCTCCATCCCCAGAATTCTGTGAATAAGTCCCAATTGCTGGAAAACTGTTGAATAATGAATTGGAAGGCCTTTCTTCTTCCATGTGCTGCAGTCTGGCTCCGGTGGGTTCTAAGTAATTTTTAAAAAACTGGTGGATTAAAAATTAGTGCGAAGCCCACTTGCTACTTCATGATAACAGATTGTAAGCATTCTTATTCAAGATATAATCCTATTGAACATCAAAAACTGCAGTCTTAAAGGGAGGGGGAAGCCTAATGTGGACTCCCACACAGAAGACTCCTCCTAGTCTCCTGCCGTGGGTATCTGACCTTGATTTTCATTACGTGCTCAGCCTGGGACAGATAACTCACTCTGTGGTTAATTATCTGCACGGGGTCCCTGACAGTGGTTGGAGTGCAGAGCTCTTGTGGGCACGGCCAGATCCATTAGAGCCTCACCGAGGACAGCAGCAGAGCCAAGCTGAAGAATTTACCAACTCACTCCACATAATTACTGCCAGCCCGAGACAGGCAGGTATGGAAGGAGGAAGAAAAAAGGATTTTTTTTTCCTTCCCTGCAAAGTGCCTGGTTATAAATGGATGGCAGTGCTAAGGTGAGAGCAACCTGAAATTCCTGTATGAGGAGACAGGGCTCTGTAGGTTCACAGTCTTCAATTTCTCCTTCATGTTTGTGACTTAATAAATACCTGAGCAAACTTGCCAGTAATTAGTGAACAGTTCAAGCAGGGATTTTTTTTTTGGAAGAGGTGGAAAGTTGAGGATGTGCTGTGTCAGAAAGGCAATGAGCAAATAACAGGGAGAGTGGTCAGAAGATGCAAAGAACACAATGGGAAGAGTTGGAAGGTGTTTTGGAAGCAGCAATTGCAACACTGCAGACAAGCCTTGGCACAGAAGTCATAACTAATTAGAGAGAATCCTAATTGCATTTCAGATCTGTCAAAAACAGCCTTGCAGTTTAACACACACATTAATGGGGTTGCAGTGCTTGCAATTCCCTGCAGAGAAGAGACAACCTCTGCAGGCTGCCAGGGTCCTCTGGCAACACCTGAGCAAAGCTCACCTGGGCAAAACTCAGCAGAGCCGGGCAGAAAGGGCACGGTCCTGACCCAGAGCTGTGCTGCCCATGCTCCTGGTCTGCCACACTGCAGCCAGGGTGACAGGGACACCGGGGGTGGCACTTCAGGGGTCCTGGCCCCTGCCGAGGCTGCAGGAGAGGCTCTGCCTCTCTGCTCGGGGGAGTTTTGGGAGGTCAGAGCCCGGTGAGGAGCTGTCCAGGGCGGCAGCTGCGGGCTCAGCTCCTGCTCCAGCAACAGCCTCATGCTCCCCCGGCCCCCAGGACAAACCCCACGGGTTGTGTTAAAAAAAACCTACTGGGTTTCACTCTGTGCTTCCCATGAGAACAGGAGCTGCCCTCCAAGGTCTGCCTCCTGTGCATCCCAGGGTGGCCCTGGAAGCAACCAGGATAATCATGCTGCTGTCAAGTGCTCTGTTATTAAAGACTATAGGAGTTCAAAATACATATTCCCTGAAAAATAAATGAAAAGATCACCTTTTCATGGTGAAATATTTGCCAACTGCTACATAATATGCAGATTCTCTTTAAAGTAAAGAGGCAGGATCTGATGGGTATTTATTTTCAAGCAGACGTGGTCACCAAAGCCAGCCTGGGCAGCTGCCACCCTTTCGGTCTGACAGCAGAATCCCCCAATTTACCTTTGGGTTTTGGTAGCACCACTGTTCACCAAGATTTGCAATCTCAGCAACTGGGGGTGGGAGGGAGGAGAGAAAAGACAGAAAAATCTGAAAATTCAGTCATTTTTCCTCACCAAGCACTGAGCTGCCATGGGGAGGTTGCACCTCTTGGTCCTTGCCCTCCTGTCTCCTGGCCCGTGCTTGCCCTGTGAGGGGGGTACAGCTCCTCTCTCTGTCCTCCTCCACACTGTGCCAAACACCCTCAAAACATGTTTCTGTCTGTCAGAGCTGAGTACAAGGTCAGTACAATTACCTGGCCGCCATTTGTACCAGAATGGTGTTTTAATATCTGTATAAAACATTCCACACAACAAGCCGAAGCTCTGCAGGTCCTGGGCAGGTGAAATGTAATATTTCCCAGCAGGACAGACAGGTTTGGGAGCTCTGGGAGAGGCCTTTGCTGCTGCTGCAACGGGACCCTGACACTGGTAGCTGCTTTGCCACAGAGAGCAGAGCCAAGCAGCTCCAGCTCCCCTGGTCCCACCGAGCCCAGTTTGCTGTCTCCTGGGAGATTGAATCCCTTATTTTCAGGGTACCTCACTCTGCAGCCTCAAGAAGGATTCGTTCCACACCATCCTGCAAATAACTTGAATATTCAGTTTGCAGTAGCTTTATCGAAGGCTGCGACAGAGCTTTTCAGCATTTCAGTACTTGTTCCGTTTCACTTGGAATTTACTTGAAGTATTAGAAAGAAATTAGTGCAAACACGACCTGTGCCTGTGTAAATATTTGCCCATATTTGGTAGATGTTTATATACGTAATTTCTGAAAAGCACCTCTTACTATGGCAATTTCCAGGTTTTAAAAAGAAAAAAAAAAGGATCTTTCCTCCCTGCTTTATTCGCACTGTTACAGGAAATCAGTGGTTAAGCAAACTTTTTAAAAAAGGCTTAACAAAGCACGTTTTGCAAGTTCGTTTAGTTTTGAATGAACTTGACAAATTTTGAAAGCAAACATCACTGGAGGTTGACTAATTTAAGAGGACCAGGGGAAAGCCTCCTTTGCTATTTGAATTTTAAAGATTGGCCAAAGTCTTATGTCAGCTGCCTTGTTCTGCAGCCTGTCTTTGAATCCTCTTAGGAAAGTCAGGGATACCCACAAACAATAGAATTAAAATCTGTCTTTAGGACTGGCAAACCATTCAGAGCTGTCTGGCTGCTTAGCATAGGCTGTGCTAGGCCTCAAGAAGAGAATAGGCCCCTAAAGAAGCAATAATTTTCAGATTGCTGTGTACAATGCAGTGATAAAGCTCCCTGTCACATTTTTCTTCCCAGTTACTGAAGTTCCCATTCAGATGAATTGTCACAGCTTCTTCAATCCAAACAAGCACCCTTCCGGCCTTGTTTGCATTAAAATGTGATAAAACTAAAGGTGACTTTAGCACAGCTGTGCAGAAAAGTGGATTAGGTCAAAGTGACAGCGTTTGTTAGGCCTCGCCACAAAGGTGGTTCAAGATTTGTCTAGAGCGCTAATGTGGGAGAAGCAGGAGCTTCTTAAACCCAGGCGTTTGTAACAAGGCCGCAAACAAAAAATAGTATTTCTTTCATGCCCACGTAGGTTCCCAACGGCAGCGGGCCAGCCTGCTGACCTGTTGTCACGGGGGGATTGGGGCTGGCCCCACGGAGGGATGTCCCCGTGCCCATCACTGCCCCGCTGCCGGGCGGGATGCGGGCGCTGGCGGTACCGGGGCTGGGAGCCACCGGGCCTGGAGCTGCTGCGGGTTCTCCACGGACACCACGGCTCCAGAGCCATCACACCCCGAACCACGGCACCCCCAAAACCCTTCTGGAGGAGGAGAAGGAAGGCAGGGCTGCTGCTCTCAGTGCAGAGCAGCCCCCAGGCCTTCAGCCAGCAGGGCGCCGCTCCTGCACCATCTCCTCAGCTCCTACTTCCATTTTATTTCACTTTTGAGGGAAAGCCCCACCAAGGCAAAAAAAGCCCTGGGAAATCGTACCCTTTGCATGCCACCTGCTGGCAATTTTTTGTATTTGTCTAAAATGGGGGCAGAGCATCACTTTCTCCAGGACAAAACCCGCTTGCTCTGCCAAAGGCTGGCAGAATAATCCCTGCGAGCCCCATTTGAGCACGCTGGGTTGTCTATGTGGAACCAGGGAGAGGCCACCAAACCCCACCTTCTCCCCAGCACTCTGCTGTTTAGTCCTTCAGCCCATTTATTGTTTCTAACCCAGAAGACAGAGATCTGCCACCAACCTTTGCAGGGCACAAAAACGCTGCAGAAATGCACGAGAGTATTTTACAGAAACAGGGTTTATACCTCAGCTTCTCCCTGATGTACTTTTACTGGTCAAAGGCAATAGAAAGCTTCCACATTTATGGGACTTATTTTCAACCCAAATTTTACAGGTAGCTGCCATTATTTCCATGCCCTGTGGGAGTGGAAATGTGCACCAGGAAATGCGGCCCCTCAGCAGGGGTGTCTGTGCCACGGGATGCTGCCACGTCCCATGGGACCAGCATCAGTTACTGGGTGAAGGAGCTCTGTGAGGCTGAACTGAAGTTAAAAAATAATAGGGAGCACTTAAAAGGCTTTTGGATAAGTAATAAAAGTGATAAATATCTGAAAGTGAAATCTCTGCATCGTGTATTTCTTATTAGCAGAAGAAAGCTTTAATCTCATACCTTTACTGGGCCATATGGAAGGTACTGGTCTGCTCCGGTGATGAACATCACTCGTTGTGCAGCCCCAGTGAAGGCCAAGCAGAAGCACATTTTGATTTTTGCATGTCTAACCAGAGTTAGGTGCACACAGCTCTCCCCAAAGGTTTCCTCCAGCTGCTGGGAGCAGGAGCTGAGCGTATCCTCCTGAGACAAGCCCAGAGAGCAGACACAGCACCACTGCTCACTGAGCTGAGTGCCAGGAAGGGTCAGGATTTGGGGGAGAGGCCCTGGTTTATTGGAAATGCAGTGAGGAGGTCAGGCATCTTTCAAAGACAGTATTTAATATAAACTGAGACAACCCACTGCACCTGCAAACAGCGAGTGCCTTCTGTCTGTGCAGAACGAGGCACCTGCAGGGACAGCGACTCCAACAAAGCCCAGGGAAGCCCTGGCTGGCAGAGCTGGGCAAACAAAACCCACTCCTGGCTTACAGCAGGGCTTCACAGCCCTTTCTGGAGAGCGGGCAGACCTACCTAAGAGATAGGTCTGTCTGGGGCGGGGCTGGCATTTTTGGAAAGCGTTCAGGAATTCTGAAGGATAGAGCCTCAAAACAGAGGGCAAAAATCTGACTTCAGAAATTAATGTGCCCTGGAAGCACGAGTGCCTGAAGCCCAGCCAGATAAGGAGCCAGCTGACGTTGGAAGAGCTCTGTAGCTTGGCAGATGCTCTCAGAGCTCCCTGCATCCAGCACCGATCCAGAGGTGCAATCCCAACATCAGACAGATTTTAATGGCAAAACTGTCCACGGTGTGATACATAAATGCATTTTCCATGGAAATTAACCCTAAAACTTCCAGTTCGGGATTTTTTTTCCCCAGTTACTACTAGGGCACTACACAGCTGATCTTGCATTTTGCTCTAAATAAAGCCGTATTTGCTGCAATGAAGATTCTCTCTACAGGGCATTTTTGAAGTCTCAGACTTCAGGATCCCTCTTGTTTGTGACATTATTCCTCACAGAAGATTCATTAGTCCCTTTTCATCCCTTCAAATGTATTGCTAGGCTTGAGTTCAGGCTCACTCTAAATCACTGCTAATTAACCTCAGCCCACTTGTGCCTTTGCAAACACCAACTCGGCAATCCACAAGTGCAAATATTTCTCATAAATCCCAGAATGGGTTGGGTTGGAAGGGTCCTGAAAGCTCATCCAGTCCCACCTCTGCCATGGGCAGGGACACCTTCCACTGTCTCAAGTTGCTCCAAGCCCCGTCCAGCCTGGCCTGGGACACTGCCAGGGACGAGGAGTCCTTCTAGAAACTACTGTGAAGGAAAGGAAGGGGAGGGAACAGAAAATGAAGGAGTAGTATGTTGATACGGAATCAGGTCTGGAAATGGTTACAAGGATTCAGTTTTACTGTGGAAGTATCACAGTGTTATTGCTTTGCCAATTAGCCTGGCCAGGTAGAGGGCCAAGGTGTTAACACTACCCACTGACCTCAATAATTGGCACCAGGACAGAGTTCCTGCAGTTCATAACCTGATTCTTCACACTTGCACTGGCTAATTGAAGTCCAGACTCTGCAAGCCTGTAAGCATGGTATGATTCCCTTAAGCTGAGCCTCGCTCCTAACACTGACCTTTGATTTTATATTGATTAAAAATAATTTATTTCTACGCCACTGCACACACAGCCCCTATTCCGAGCGCTGTAAGTACTGTAATGACACTCCCAAATATTTTTATCCTTTGCTTTCTTAATAATTATGCTCTTTATTATTCTTGTTGGAGGGATTTTCACCTTGTTGCAGCCACATTCTCCAGAGGCAGAGAATGGATTGATTGTGTCTGTGCCTCCTGCCTGTTGCTGCACGCCCCCGGGTCAGCAGCACACACCAGCTCTGATCATGCCGAGATGACGTGAGCTTCAATTTTTCCCAACCTGAAGGCAAATGCCTTCTTCATCACCAAAGTGTACTTTCATTTCAAGGCACACAGAGTTAAACCTCCGGGCTTTGGATTCAAAGTCAGTGCATTAAGCACACGAGAAACAATTTGGTGCAGCAGTTAGAGGATACACACTATTTAACCTGCAATCAAGGCTTTTCCTGCTGCTTTCTCCCAGGAAAAGAGAGAGAAAGAAATGCCACACACTTTCAGAGATATGATAAATGAGACCAGTTCAGTCTGGCTTTCTGTTTCAAGAAGTGCATTTTTACAGTCAAGTGAGGCAACACTTCACTGTAGAATAAACACGGGAATATTTTACCTGCGATTTACTTAAACCTTCCCTTAAGTTGGAAGCTAACACTTCAAAATGTCTTCAGCGTTAATGATTCAAGAACCTAACGTATCCTGACCACTGAATACAACTTTCTGTGGTTCTTTTCATGCACCCACTTGCCTCAAACCAAATATGTGTGGAAACCCAAAGCCCAGAGAGAGAGATTTTGTAGCTCCCCTTCCTGGCCTGGGTGCACCCTGACAGAGCTTTGTTCAGGTGCCTGATATCACAGGGACGGGCTCATTATTACTTTTAAAGCTTTTAATTCATGCAGTGATTGTTTTACACGATCTTTTCCCTTCTCCCTTCTCCATCCCCACCACAGTTCCTGGGCTGGAGGGTGTGGGATGAATTGACAAAAGGCACTGCTGATGAAGTAGGGAAGACCTCGGGCAGTTGTCCAGGGGGGCAGAGTACCAGCCCCAGAACACCTCCCTCCTCTCTGGTGGGCCCCAGTGGGTTTTCTAGGAAGCCTGAAAAGACACCTCCCTGTCCAGGATGGTGCAGGGGTGACCTGTGCAGTTAAGGTCACCCATCTCCTCTCTGTCCAACACTTCAGCTCTGTAGAGCTCTCCACGGCTCTGCTGCTGCCTCGCATAGTTGCTAAATCAGTACAAACACACTCCAGGGCTGCCCAGGCACATCTCTGGCAGGGCTGGTATTTCGAGAGCAGCCCTGCTGCCTCTGGCACGCTGCAGGGAGCAGAGGGAGAGCAAACTCGTGTTCCACAGGCCCGGGGGCTGGAAGCACAACCAGCTGCTGCACCCCAGTGCCTCTCTGAGCAGCCACGGGGAGCTCTGCTTTGCCTCTCTCAGGATCCTTGCTCAGCGTTCCAAGAATGACACTCAGCGATATTCCCGGGCCTCCATTTCCATCTATTAAACAAGAATAATTTGCATGTTCAAGTCAATGAAATCCAAACAAGTGCTGAGAAACTTCCCCCCTCTCTGAAGGTTGATTTGCGTGTCAGAAGTGTTGCTGCAGTTATGAACCCACTGCAATATCCCTCCTGGAACAACACCCTCACAGAGAGCAGCCCCACAGCCTCCCCGCCTGCTGATTTCAAATAAAAGATCACCAGCTGCAGGAACATCTTCTCCATGGAAAGCTTTAGAGTGACTTCTTATCATTTCCAACAGAACTCAAAGCACCCTAAACTTCCCAGAGCACTTTCAGAAGTGACCACAGCTGACCTATGACTGATCCAGACACTCGAGCTGGTAACAGAGCTCTGTTCTTGAGTCCCTTCGCTGCCTTCCTCCAGGACTGTTCAGAGATGTTTCAGAGGCCAGTCAGACCCTTCAAGCCTCCACTACCATTTTTCCATGCTGCAGCGCCTCTCAGATTCAGTGGGAATGTAAACGACGGTGGGGAAACCAAATCTCCACAGGGAAGCCCATGCTGGAATCTCAGTGCAGACACTGTGGTGGTAAACCAAGACATTGTCAAAGTCCTACTGGGATACAGAAAAAAATGGAGCAGCCTCTTAATTCATGCACTAATGCTGTGAAGAAATCCCGTGGGTATAGAGCATCTTTCTCTTGGTTTAATTTCCATTTCAAATCACAGAGGCTTTTCTGCGCTCTTACTTTATAGCGAGTGTGGCATAATGATTCCACCCCCGATCATAGATTTGCATAACTTATGTTAATAGTAGTTGGGTTCATGTTACATTCTTCATCTTAAAATCTATAATTGATCAGAGAGAATCACTATTATAAGCCTTATAAAAACACTCTCCCCCCTTCTCACACTGAATTTTCCTGCCCCATACATTGTGTTATACAGTGAAGGCAAAGAACTTTATAGGAAACCAGGGACACATTCAATTTTCTGTATAAGGAGATCACCCAATCTTTATTATTTTTAACCTTTCTCCAGGTTTGAAGATGTGGGAGCATCAATGTTTGTGTCTAAACAGATTTGAAAGTGATTAATGCAAAGCCAAGCAGCTGAAACCTGTTCAGTGCTGGTGAGCAAACGCCATAATAACTGCTAATAATTGCATAATAATTGAATAAAGGGAATATTATTTAAGATCACTTGATTAGAAAATCAACCAGAAACGAAGATAAAAGATGCCAAAATTTTTAACAGCATTCCTGTGCACATGTATTCATTCAACTTTCACAATATAGAACACGAAAACCCAACAAGCCAAACCAAAACACCAAAAAAATTTTTTTTTGTTTAGTTTTGCATTGCTTATCTTTATCCAACAAAGTATTCTGCATTTTTGAAAATCTGGGATCTGAGTGTGTGGCTTTGCTAGAGCCCTCTGTGCAGACCCATCCGAGGAAGTGGAGTGTGGGTTTTCTAAACACAGCATTGTCCAGCCTGGAAAACGTTTACACCAAAACTTTCCTTCCCTTTCACTTCCAAAACTCTCTTCCTCCAAGCTCAGACCAACTGAAATGCCTCAATTTAAGGTTTTCTCATGGGCAGAAACATTCAGTTCTTCCCAGACAGGACTGAGACATCTGCATGAATCACAGAATCAGCATATCCTGAGCTGGAAGGGACACACAGGTATGGAAATATACGAGGAAGAAAAAGTAATATAATAAATCCTTCAATCACTCTAAAATGGCACAGTTATCTCTACCTTTGAGAATCTCTGAGTTTGGTCAAATTTTGACCAGGAACACAGTCCTGGGATAAAGGCTGTGCTGTTCCCTGAGGGCCATTCCTTGTCACCTCCACAGGGAACTCTCGTTCCAAGAGCTCACAGTGTTGCTCCAGTTACTTGTTTAACTTCACCCTCCACTGTTTGAAAATTAGTAAACAGGCCAGTCAACCTTTTTCTTTTTCTTTTTTGAAAGAATCCCCAAGGCTCAGTTTTTAGCTGCCCTTTCAAGTGGGAAGGTGAGCTGGTCCCCTTCCCTTTGCACAGCCTGCTCACACTCCCTCCTGCACCCAGGGGGAAGCTTTCCTGGGACAAACAGGTACAGAAAAGTGCGAGGATTTGTATAAAAATGAAAGCCAGTTGCTGGTATTTCGTGTGTTTGCAGGAGCTCTCATGACAATCTGGGGCAGAGCTTGTCCCACTGGTTACTGACACTGGGAGTGAGGCGTTTTGTCACTCGTTTGGCCTAATATAAAGTGACATCTACATTGTCACTTTCACAGCTTGCCAGCTTATCATTACTGGGACTATTACACACTGGGAGATTTTACTCCCCAGTGGTGGTTCAGAGCAGAGAGCAAAGTTGTTTGCAATAGGGTTTCGAGAATTCCCTTTCAAAACATTGAGACAAAGCTGGCCAGACCCTGGAACGCAACCGAAGTGGGCCCAAATGTGATAATTCATTTCTATCTTCTTTCCTTCTGCAGATGCAGCCCATCATTGCCTCCTCCCAGCACGGGGGGTGAGGCTTTCAAAGGACTCCACGGGGATTTAACCACAGTTTCCATTAACACCAGTGACTGGCCCAGCACCGCTCTGGGAGCTCACCCGGGGCAGTTTTCCTCTCTGTCTGCGCAGGGGTTTGTACCCCCCGCTCCTCCCACGGCGAGGAAGAATTAACTTTGTCTCTTCTCTGCTCCCTGATCAGAGAATGGTTTTGTAACTTCTGACTGATAATCTTCTAAGTCCCAAACTTAGGTGGCTGTTTTGCTTTAGGGAAAGGAGGATCAACAGGCTCAAGGTTTTCCAGCCTTAATATCCCTGTTGTTAATGCTAAAGAGCACAGTACACGTATTTTCAATCTTGCTGCGTTAAAGCTTCATTTAATTAACTATATGTACATACACACAAACCAGTTCTGTTTTACAGTCCTTAGCCAAAGCTGCATGTCAATCTAAAAATTAAATAATAGAAAACAGACATTTAGCTTAGTTTATATAACCTGACAGTGCTCCTATCCTTCCTCTGTTTCACCTAGTGTCATCTTTCAGTGTTCCTCTCTAATTTTATTTGGAACAAAATAAAAAGATTAAGATAAAATAATTCCCAAAAGATAATTGCAAAATGATTTATGTGCAGGTGTTAAGTTATTTCTGGCATTGATGTTCCATAGAGTGCAACATTACAACATTATGGCATTCAACAGAGCATCTACATTTGATAATCCTGCTAATCATCAAAAGACACTGGATCTGAATCCCGAAGGCAATGTTACATTTTGATTAAATTTTATCATCCGCGATTCTGTTTACGGTTCACCAAGGTATGAATTTCTTTCACATTCCATTGGGTTTACAGCTTATTGTGTTTGACTTGGAACACAGTCAGCTGAAGCTTTCTCTGAGCCACCAGGCTTTCCAGCTACTGCTTCTGCACGCTTCAGACACGCCGAGCGGTCGCGGGCACAAACACTACCAGGCTCTCCCAGCGCCTCCTGCTCGCCAGCTCCATGGCCACAACGATGGGGGGCTGAGCCCCCATCCCAGGCTGCGTCCCCTGAGCCCCCTGAGCTGGGTGTCTGCAGGGTCTCTGAGACCCAGCCCAGGCAGCAGAGCCCACCTCCAAGCCCGAGGTGCCAAGCGGCAGAGCAGCTCGCGGGCCAGGCTGTTCGCACGCGTTAGCGCTGTGTACATTGCTGCAAGTGGTGGAGCAGTGCCTGAGAGAGCTTGTTGTAATTAAACTCTACTCCTTCGGAATCTTAATCCCGAGGCTTTCTGATTTGTAATTCCAACTTCACGGCTGCACAACCAATTTTCTGTTCTCCAGCCGCCGCGATACAGCCCGGGGCTGTGGGATCTTTCCACACCGGGGTGCACATGACAGCGCTGCAAAACCATATGCCTGGCTGGAAGAGCCATGGCTTCTGGAGAGCAGCTCCGTGCCTTCTTCACACTTATTGCACGCCAAATCCCTGCAGGTTCCGCAGGTCTGCCCCCCTCCTTCCCTTCCATGCTGCACTCAGCTGGATCCCGCACCACCTCCCAGCGTGGATCTCATTGCACCCCTGCTACCTCTGCGCACACGGCTGGGAACACACTTGGCAGCTCTGAGCAGAGCGCTCAAATGTTCTTCTCCAGTCAGCTCAGAGGGTTTGGGAGGCTAAAGGAGGGAAGTTGCTGCGTTGGGAGGCGAGGGTGCACAACCAGACTCAGGGAACACGGCTCACGCTGGCAACCAGCCTCTTGCAGCAGCAATTCTTGTGAGCAGGACCACATGAAAAACCCACCCCAAACCCCTCCTTGCCCTGCAGGGATTCCACCATTATTTGTGTTAATAACAACAACACAACTGCAAGAAGCCCTCCAGACTCCCAAGCTGGCTACCAGCTGTGAGTGCCAGGCTGCTGTCCCCGTGTCTGACAGAAGCTGCACCACTGTCCCATCGTGTCCCCGCTTTCCACCACTCCCAGTGCATTTATGCCATGACGAGTAACCAGAGTGGCTCTGGCAATTTAGACCTCGGCACAAGAGCTTATTTTTGATGTATCACAAGGCAGAGACAAAACCTCTGGCTGGGGGAAGGTGAGAGAAAAGCAGGAAGATGGATGGGTCTTTATGTTCCTCCGTTTACACATTTCTCACATTTAGAGGAATAGTTTCAAGTTGCTTTTTGATACATTATCAGGTTTTGCATCAAACAAATAAAGAATAAAAAGAAAGGAAAATGCTTAGAGAACAAAGAGAAATGCCTGTAGCACTACAGGTTAAAAAAAAAATGGAAATATGACTATGGACGTTAACTTTATTTTCAGCATTCCTCGCATTTTTTTTGGTGATAAATGACTTCACATGCAGTTGCCTTTGGGGTTATATCCACAACTTCGTTTCATGTTATTCTGAATAAAATTTAAGGTGGACACCAGAACAGGCTTTGCTAAAACCCGGCTGGTGCGTGCACACCGTCCCCATTGGGTTCGCACAGGGCAGAAAAACAGTGAGGAGCAAGCACAAAACACTTGCTGCAAACAAAGCTGGGGCTTTCCTCTTGCCTACGAGTGCACTGTTGGTTGGCCTTTCCTGCTGGGCTTAGCCAAGCTTCAGGAATACACACGGAGAAGAAGAGTGGTAGCAGCAACCAGGCTACTGAGGGAGCGCCGGAATTTGTGCAGTAGCCTGGATTCTTTCCTGCACACAAATAAATAATGATTTCTTGTAATGAATGGGTGGCTTTAGTTACAAGAACAAGGCAGAGGGAATGGTAAGAAATTCTCATATTTCATGGCAAGTAATGAAAAATACCAACTTAACGCCTGTAACTTTCTAGGAGTCAATCAATGGGGGCACGCAGCCAAGCGGTGCGGGGGACGTGTCATTAGTCTTTGTTTTATGAATTTGCTCAGCTCCACTTAATTGTTTCAGGGGTTGGGTTTGAAATTCAAACAAATATTTCTTTATTTGTTTTCTTTTTCTGTGTAAACAAAGAGTTTGGCATTGACAAAAGTTTCTCAGTGTCCCCTGAGCACCTGCGGCACCCCAGCACTGAGGGTAGGTACCCTGTTTAGGGTGGGATTTAGGTGGTGGCAGAGGACCTAGGGTATGTTCACTTCATAGGAAATGCAACCTCTAAGACATCTTGGGGCAGCAAGGGCCGTGGGAGGCTTCTTGTCTTTCCCCTCTGTGAGAAGGCTGAGGATTCCACAGAATCCCAGAATCAATAATGTTGGAAAAGAACTCCGAGACCACCGAGTCCACCCCGTGCCCGATTCCCACCTGGGTGCCCAGCCCAGAGCACTGAGTGCCACGGGCAGGGACACCTCCCACTGTCCCAGGCTGCTCCGAGCCCCGTCCAGCCTGGCCTTGGGCACTGCCAGGGATGGGGAAGGCACAACCTCTCTGGGCAGCATTGACACCAGCTCAGTTTCTGTTTGTACATCACATCTGGAAACGGATTAAAAACACCTTCCTCCAGCTGGGCGTTAATAAGTGTTTCCCCAGGACTCCAAAATTATACCTTATCCTATAGGTTTCCTAAAGATTTCCTTATTGTGTTACAATGAACCAAACGTTGGGATGGTTTGTCAGAAGAGAACTTCACCCCAGCATGTTTTATTTGGAGCATTGTGCTCAGAGGGCTTAAAAGCTGAAGGAAATGATGACAGAAACTCTTGATTAGATTTTTATCAAAACATCTTCCCTATAAATACCTCGGCATTATTTCCTGCCACATTTCCGTGTAATGTGGCTTTTATATCAAAACAGGAGAAAAAGCCTAAAAGGCAGCACAGAGCAAACAGTAACCAGCAGCTGACAGACAGTTCAATCTGCACTTGAGTGAGCTGTGATCAATTTATTCTTTCTTCATGCTCAGCTGGATCCTTCAGCTCCCTTTGATGCTGTCTGCATTGCCAAATGCTACTCTCCTTGTCAAGCTGCAAGGAGACACAGTCAGTGCAAGGCCCTCCAAGTCAAGAAGAACCCCTGGGATTAACCTCCTAACCGTAATCCCAAGGTTTCGGGGCAAAATGGGCTAATTTTTATATGAGGTTAACGTGTGAATGTACCCAGAAGAGTGAAGATCGGAAAGTCACGAGGTGGCACTGGGGTTTCCAGCAGAAAGGTTTCTGGTTTTGTCAAAGTGAATGCACCTGAAAGTGCAGCACCTTGCAAAGAGAATTTCCCTGTCTGCAGAAACAAAGTCTGAATTGTGAAGAGAGATGGCAAAGTTTCCTCTCTGCAGGCTGCAGGGGTGGGAGTCACTGCTGACAGTAGCAGGGAAAGTGTAGATTGGTATCTTGGTAGTAATGGAAGGAATTGCATTCAGAGCAAGAAGTTTGGGAATTCAGAAGAATAATATTCTTGGCTTACTTTTTTGTTAGTGACAAAAGGAAAAGAGGCAGAAATAGCTCCAGGAACAAAGATCCTGGTTCTCTCCGAAAAGATTTGAGTCAGGTTATGGCCATTTCGAGTCAGTTATCTAAGAACACCGGAGGGACAGAGATTATGGGGATGAAAGGTACACTATTATACTGTTTATATGATCTGTCTTCTAATAATCTATATTGGATTCTGCAGGTAATTTTCTGAAAGCTGATGCTTACTTATTTGAACAAATTTAGGGAGCCCTAAACTGCTTTTAGGCAGCGAAGATCACCGTGCTGTTGGATATTGGGATACAGCTGAGTCTCCCCTGCTGTGCTTATCTGAAATCATGTTTTCTAAGATGCCCAGCACAAGGATGTGCTTCTCTGGGAATGGAGCCCCGCTCAGAGGAAAATCCCTGCTACTGGGTCATGTAACAAGGGGTCTAAAACCCCTCCTGGAAATAGCTGACAGCTCCTGGCGTTGGAATCCTGACAGTCTGTTTGTTAATATAAAGGTGAGCAGAGAGAATCAAACTGCAAGGAGCTTGCAAATAAAATTCCCATCTCTATTTTCATCTGTCACTTTGTATAACAAATACAATTTTTGTTCTTTGTGTGACTTATTTCGGGAGCAGCTGTAACAGTCCTGGATTGGAAACACGCCTTTTCAAGAAACAGGCTTGTATTTGGAAGCCTCCCTCGCTCTTTACATGCCTGGAAAGCTGACTTTTGTTGTAGTGGTATGATAGCTTTGCGTCTTGCACCCACCAGGAGCCTCTCCAGGGCCAGCCTGGCAGAGCCCACGGGCGCTGGGGCAGCTGCCCCTGGCTCCCAGCTCGGCAGGTCCTGCAGCAACCTCCGGGCTTGGTCCGAGCCCCTTGTGCAGGGAGGGTGCAAATGAATTCCATCCTGCCCTGGAAGGAGAGCCCGGAGCTCTCGGCCTCCTGAGGAGCTCTGCTTTGCCACGTGCCTGGGGATCTGCAAAGGTGAAAATTGACTTCTGCTCCAAATGTGGCATTGCAGGGGGGGTTACTCATTTATTTATTTATTTATTTATTTATTTATTTATTTATTTATTTATTTGAAGACAGCTTCATTTCATCCTCATGAAACAAAAGCGAAACGTTATTTCTTGGACAGGAACTCCCTGTTATTATGAGCAGTACGAAGGGAGGATGTTTATTCCTCCCAAGCACTACCCAGATTTTCAGTTTACAGTGCCAACAGCCGCAGACTTCACTCTCAACTTCACGAAATCCAGTTTAAACCCGGCCTGACTGAGGAGAGCTGCGGCTGCCCCGTGGGTGAGGGGTGAGATGCAGCCCAGCCACGGCCACCCTGGCAGGTGCCTGTCCATGCTCCGAGAGCAGCACCAGCAGATGGTGCTCCAGAATGTGCAGCACAGCCCGGGTGACCCGGGGCCAGCCCCTGCTCCACGAGGGGCTTCTTGTGACACCTCTCCCTGTGAAACCCAGCAGTGCCCAGCAGTCGTTCTGCTGCATCTCAGGCTCGTCTCTCATGGGCAATGTTAGAAGAACTCCTCCAACAAGAGGCAAGAACCAGCGATGCTTTGGCACTGGGAGCTCCGACACGAGCCAGCAGCTCCTGGACCTGCTGGCTCCTGTGCCCACCAAGCACTCAGCAGCTGCAGCAGGAGCAAAGGACAAGGGTCGGTGCCAGGCTGTGTAACTCTCTTTTTTTTTTTTTGAAGGTTTTTTATTTTTGTGGTGAGAAGGCAGAATTTTCCTACTTAAGTAAAGTTTTTCAAAAGACTCTCAGCAAAGACTCGAGATGCTGTGCAGTCCATCCCCGCCACCAGAGCTAGTGCAACAAACTGGTCATTTGTCCTGGGAGCAGCAGTCATGGTCTGTGACCAGGCATTGCTGTCCATTTTTTGTGGTTTCCATCCTGGAGATTTAATTTTGCACTCCCATCACAGACAGAGTTCTGGATATAATGCACAGACTCCACTGGAGTCAACAACCTAAAAAGCCTTCATGATTTTTACCCCAGCATTTAGAGGTCGTCACAAATGGACAAATTCAGTTGCTAAAATCGTCAGTTCTTATGACATCTAGCCTGTGAGAAGCACACACAGGGTTCCTTTTCACAGCAGGATTCAGGACACCTCTTGTGTGCTCACTATCACCTGTCATTCAGGGCTTTTTTTTTTGCAGCAGTGAAAAATATGCCTTCATGTCATCAGTTTATGTGCAAATTATGGAGCTTTTGGCCACGCATCAACGGGCTCCACGTTCCTTCTCCTTGAAGTCTTGCTATATTTTTGGAGAAGGAATAATTCACTGGTGGGATTGCAGCTCCAACCAAAGCATTTAAAACTTGCAAATCCAAAACCTTGCACTGTTTCCTAGTGAGAGAAGAGAAGAGAAGAGAAGAGAAGAGAAGAGAAGAGAAGAGAAGAGAAGAGAAGAGAAAAGAAAAGAAAAGAAAAGAAAAGAAAGAAAAGAAAAGAAAAGAAAAGAAAAGAAAAGAAAAGAAAAGAAAAGAAAAGAAAAGAAAAGAAAAGAAAAGAAAAGAAAAGAAAAGAAAAGAAAAGAAAAGAAAAGAAAAGAAAAGAAAAGAAAAGAAAAGAAAAGAAAAGAAAAGAGGAAAAAGAAAAAAGACAGCAACTAATTTTTAGCAACAATTTTTAAAATTATCAGAGTTTTTCTTGGTGTTTCTTGAGCCTCAACTCATTGGCACCTTGCAGTGTAGGAACTTTTCCCTCTGAGTTAGGTGGCCAAGACTCTCCTTTTTCTTCTTTATTTTTTTAACTCTTTGAATGCCATTTGTAAACATGTCCACTGACTCAAAGTAAAATACGGTGAGCCAAAAGCCAGGCATGTTTGAGGAATCTGATGAGGAGAAAAGGAGGATGGAAAGAAGTGAGACACAGAGAAACCTGCAATTATCAATAGGATGGATTTTCTTCCCTTTTTGACAGGGATAGAGTTACCCAGCCTATTATTACGTGGTCCTAATTACATACCTCTGCAATAGATCACTCAGGTAAGGAGAAATATCTACTGACTGGGAAACATCACTAATTGTTCCTTTTTTGTTGGCATACTATCTGATTGGAGTAATTACAGAGCTGCTTCCCCATTCTCTTTTGCTCTGAAGATTTCGAAGATGTATTTCTTCACAGATTCCATAAAATTAGGCACCTTGAACCTCTTAATTTTGGCTTTTTTTTTGTTCCTCTTTCCTCCCTTTTCTTCCCTTGGACAGAACGTTGCCAATATTACTGTGTGTGAGGAAGCCTCACGCACCAGCTTCAGCATCCCACCACGTTGGTGCTTCATACATGCTACAAAAACTCCTTGATTTCAGTCATTATTGAGTTCTTACACTAGTTTTAGAAAAGCTTTTGACTTCCAAAATTACCACAAGTAGCAAAAAGGAAAAAAAGAGTTTGGCTTTATGAAGTAGCTTATCTCCAATATCAGTAGATCGCTAATTGGCTTTGATACGCTGAAATCGAGCTCTGGCAGCCTGGGAGATCCCTATCTCTGGTGTGTCAGCAGCTTATTTACCAAGGTGCT
This sequence comes from Mohoua ochrocephala, assembly GCA_013398855.1. Lineage (NCBI taxonomy): Eukaryota > Metazoa > Chordata > Aves > Passeriformes > Acanthizidae > Mohoua > Mohoua ochrocephala. The sequence goes on along the minus strand of VZTA01006576.1, from coordinate 201,970 downwards.
GCAAACCCAGCCAGAGCTGCCAGGGCACCCACTCGGGCAGGGCACAGAACGTTCTGCAGCAGAGCTGGGACGGGGGAAGGCAGGAGCAGGGCAAGGCCCTGTGACAGACACAGCCCACAGATCGCCACTGACCCCTCCACTCAGCTCCACAGCTTGCATTTTCTATCAGAGCTGATCTTTACTGACATTCTCAGCTCAGTTTAGACCTGACCCTTCTGCTCTCCTGGCATGTTTTTGGTTTTTCTTCACCTTCTAAAAGCGTCGAAACGGGAGGAAAATATTTATGCCACACTTTGGGGCTTTGCTGTGGAAATGAATCAGGGTTAAACTCTCCAGCACTTTCAGGAGGTTGGAATCTCCTGACTGTGGATCTCTGGCAGCCTCATTCCTCTATACAATGAGATGCTTCAAGGCTGAGTAACTCAAGTTCTGTTCTCCTGGCATGGGAGTTCACTTATTCCATGAAAAATCACCACGAGAAGCCAAAGCTCAGAAGTTCCTCTGCCTTTCCTCTAATCCTCTACCATGGGCTTTATAATGGATTAAAAGACAAATTTCACCTCCTTCTGCCCATCCCATGCCAAGTTTTCTCTTGCCTGAGGGCTTCTGCTCAGATCTACATGAATGGAACAGGCAGAAAAGAAATCCAAGAGCTTGGTTTTATGAAGCAGATCTTAAAACTAGATCCAAAACTCAGTCCAGTCAGGGGGGAAGACTTCTTATAGCACACACAGGTTGTGGCTGAGCCTTAAGTCTGGGGTGATTTTGTTTATTTACTGGACCTATCTCCCAACGAAGAAATGCACTAAATTTTCCAAGCATCCACATAGCCTGGTGATATGAAGCTCCTTCATGAAGATGTGTATCTTTGGAGTAATTAATTTATCATGTGATGGAACTGTTGCCCTGGTTACCACGGGAATTATTCAATAACAGAGCAATTGGTATGTAAACAGTAACAGTTATCTAACCCACTGGCACAAAAATAACTGCTGACAAGTGCATTCCACACACTCCACAGGCTCTGTCCAGCTCAAATTCACTTCCTTTTTCAGACTCCTCCTTTGCTCAGGTCCTGTTCCTTATTGCAGTGAGGTACTCCTCAGCATCCCAAACCCCCTGAGAGCACCACCAGCAGCAGCTAGAGCTGCTGAAGGCTTCTTTTCCTTGGGCTGGGGCTGAATGTCCTGCAGACATCAAACACACGGAGCCATGTCCCAGTGCTGCATCGTCCAGCAGGGTGATGTCAGCAGCAGCCCATTCCTTATCCCATTCCTTATCCCATTCCTTATCAGATTGAGTGCTAAACCGAGGACACCACTGCTCATGAGGTCAAGTAACCCGAGTGTGTTGCCCCTCCTGGCTGGCATTTTTAATAAAGGATTCCTGGTGTTGAAAACAACGGTCAGCAGGAACAGAAATTCCTTCCTTGCCCCGGAGGAGACTGCAAGGGTCTCCACATGGCAGGTCAGACCCTGTGTCCATATGAATTCCCAGGGTCCCACTGTGCCAGTCCTTTGCAGATCCCTCTCTGCAATAGCCACCAGAGGGGATCAGTATGTGCAAGTTGTGAATGCTTGAAACTTTCACAGAATAAATTACATAAAGAAGCAACTCCATGGCTGAAGACACACCTTTTACTGCAGCTGCCTGTGCAAACACCGGTGTGTGCTTCCAGCACTCTGCTCCCTGGGTTGCTGAGCAGCCATTCCCCTGGAATGCTGAGGGTATGAGCACCTTGATGGCATTTCTTCTTCAATTGCATCGATTTTTAACAAATTGTCTGCAAAAACATGACCAGCTACTACCTTGGTAAGCTATCACATGCATTACAGGGTGCTTTTAACCCTTAGGATATCCTGTCCTTTATGCAGAATTTATTGGCTTCTTTTGAAGAAAAGATCTCTAATAAAACAATTCCAAATGTTTTGTGCTAAGCTTCAGCCAAAGACCAAACAGCTCCATAATGAAGCCTCTCTCAGGTGCTCAAACGCTGCTGTGAAAACCCAACTGCTGCAGGTCCCTGTGTGCTCCCAGCAGGAATTCCCACAGAGGCTGGCAGGGACACAGGGCTGGCTGGACGTGCAGCTGAGAAGGTTATTTCTGCCTGCTGTGAGGGACAAGACAAAACCATCACCAAAATGTGGGCCTTGGCTATGTTTGAACACCCCCGTGCCCACCTGGCCGCTGCTCCTGTCTTAAAATCAGCCAGTGAGGAAGTTCCAACCTTTTAAATTTGTCAGAGGGTTTAAGAAATGCTGTAGCATAGCCTGGCAGAGTGTTTAACTACTATTGTGTGCACAAAAAAGTGGCAAGGAGAATTTAAAGGTGAATCCCAAGTTCAGACAAACTAAGATGTTTATTTCAACTGGATAAATTTAGACTGATGGGGTAATGAAAGGGGCATTGACAACCACTTGTGAGCTCCTTTAACATATCTATTTTCAGGAAATGTAACATCTGGTGGATACCACATCCATTATCCTATCTGTCCAACTTAAGTGCACACAAATAATATATGTGCATGACTGATTTCCCTGCTGATGTCTTTATTATTACTTTGAGCAGATGAAATCTAGACCAGTCTTTTACTGTTACATTTTGTTTTCTGCATTCCAGTGTCAAATTGCTTAATTATGTGATGTTTGGTCACACTCTGCAAATGTTTCTTGCTGTCATTTCAGTGGCCAGCAGTTGGAACAACAGGTAGAGAACCCAGCCAAAGTGCAGAAACAAGAATTATTTCAGTTCAAAACGGTACCAGTTGATAACCACATTACTTATGAAAACCAGCAGCAAACTCTGCAGTGGTTTGCCAGACACGGTAGCTAAAACTGGAATCTGCTTCCCGTGATTCCACCAAGTCCAACCCCTGGCCCTGCTCGGGACCCCCAACAATCCCACCCTGTGCCTGAGGGTGCTGCCCACACTGAAGGGAGCACTCGTTTGGTTTTACAGAACTTTGCATTCAGGGCACCCAAACTTCCATAGGATAATGTTTTGCACACAAATGAGACCTCAACAGGGAAAAAAATCATCCCAGGCTCGTCTGGCCTTCCCCAGCAGATACCTGCTGGTATTTTGAGAGGAAAACAGCTCTTAGAGGAAGCAACTTGTAGATTTAGAATATTACTTTTAAAGTGCCCCGAAGGCCACACACCAGCTTGGAAGCAGTACAATGCAAATGAAATGAGTGGGAGATGAAAGATTTTAATAAGCATTGAGAGCAGGATAATTTTGAATCAGTCACAGCAGTCATTTCTCGGCCACGGGACTGAGTGCCAGAAAAAGAACCAAGAACCTGAATTCTGAGTGTCTGCCACAGCCCCAGCACCTGCAAACAAATCCCTGGGAGCAGAGCACGGGCAGCTGGGCTGGTGACAGCAGCGGTGAGAGTGCAGGTGGACACGAGGTGCTAAAAGGCTGCTGGATTTGAGTGCTGCCCTCTTTTAGCCATCACTCCCTGGACTGCTGCCTCCCCAGAACTCGGGGAAGAATAAGGAGAAAATGTACTGAGAGAAAAAACAAGCTGAGAAATGGTGGATACAGCAGCTCTGCCCCTTTTATCTGAGTTTTACCACATTCCCATGTCTGGGGACATCCCTCTCCTTCCCCGCCACCACCAAACCGCTCACCATCCGGTGTGATGTCATCAAGGAAGCATCAGAAACTTGGAATTCGTGGACAGAACACTGGAATTCAGGTTTTCAGAATGCCAGCCCCTGTCCTCAGCTCAGCCCTGCCCCGCAGCAGTAATTTTGGCAGTGCCCAAAGGGAACAAGGCCAAATGACTGTACCCTCAGGACTGGAAAGATTCAGCACTGTGGTGCAAACTTGCCACGTGTCTTAAATCTATTCTTCTGGTTCCTCTAAAACATTGGGTCTGTGCTACCTTAACTCTTGATTTGAGGAATTTGGAAACTTCAGTGGAGATATATTGATGTTTTGGAGTGTCGTAAGTCCTCTTTATGAACTCATATAGCACAATCTTAACTTTATGAGTTGTTTTCATCATCTACTCAAACCATTAAAATGGCTGTTCTGTGTGTTCACGAATGCCCAGGCCACCTGGTCTTCCTCAGAGTGTTATTTTTCATTTAAAAATAATCTGAAAGGCGCCTTGGAAACAGCATCATCCCTGCATAGGTGAAACGCTACTGAAAAAAAGAAATTAAAAAAACATCAACATGCAATGAATTTTGCAAGGAACCGTGAGGAGAGAGGGTTTCAAAACAGAAATCACGGGCCAAATGTGTAAATAAATGTGAGTGTTTGCCATTAGCACAGCATCTAACGCAGGTGCATGGCAAGCAAAAATTCAGCCAAGCCTGAATGCCCCCACCCCGTTAATGACAGGCACCAATGCCTTTTGTTCTTGCCCGGTGCCATGAGGGCAGTGGGAGTGGGGTCGCTGCTGTCCGAGCTCGGGGGCTCCAGGCTCTGCTTCCCAACTCTGATCCAGAGCAGGAGCTGTGTTTAGGCTCAGTCACAGCTCCGGGTGCTGATGCAACGCCCTCCGTTTCCTCACCGCGCGCGGGAGCCAAGACAAACGCCGGGGACGAGCATTAATATTTCAAGACCTGAAGAGAGGCACAAAAACATCCCAAACGAGCAAGTCAACGCTGCTCTCAAGGAACCATTCACTCTGTCCCACCCCCAATCACTCTTTCCATACGGAGTTGCTATGGTGATGATAATTATTCTTGATCAGCAGGATACAGTAATTATTGCAATAAAAATCACATAAAGCTTGTCACTACATGTGTGAGACAGGGATTGTCTCTTCAATTATGCACCTTTCCTTGCCCTCCCCCTCCCTTAAAGGTAGGGTGTTGGGTTTTTTTTTTTTGGTTGCAATTATGTAGTAAAAGATAAGAAATTCAATTATTTCTTGCTAATATCAACTTTGCAAGAGATGATGGCAGTTGCCAGCAGCTGTTTGGATGATGGCAATCAGGCAGCTTCTGATTATTTCCACAACAAAGGAGGTAAACAGGATCTGAGAATTTACTGCAAAAATTAAACGGCTTAGCGTTTCAAAACACGTTCTGGAGAGTTTTGAGTAGTGGTCTAAAGGTCTGCAACCTCTGAAGTCCCTCATTCTCCTGTTTGATGCTTATTTCACGGATCTGAAGCTCAGTGGAAGAGCCCCCACGGCTCCAGTTCACCTCCTGGCTGCCGATTCCTGCTGGGGGTTCCTGGGCAGCACGGGGCCAACGCAGCAGGTCCCTGGTTCTAGAGCAGCACAGAACATCCCAGCTCAGCGCTGTGGCTCTCACCTGAGCAGCTCTGAGACTCGTTTACCCCCTATTTGTCATTTCAATTGGTTGACCTCCATTTTCAAAGCAGTTGCAAACACGCTGTGATTGATGGGGAGAGTAACATGATATCAATATTCTGGAGGCATCCATCACGAGCTCTAATCTCAGATATAACTGGATGCTGAAGCCTTTCTGGAAATCAATCTCCTCCTTTGTGTGCCCAAGTGCACACGAGAAGTTAAGGCACACATTCAGACAAAACCACTTTGCTCTAGGACATCCTGTGCATTGATCTGGGAGAACCACCTGAGTCATTCCTGGCTGGCTTCTGGGCATTTGATGCTCTGGGTATTGCTTACAAACCGTGCCAGACACGGTGCCCGAACGTTTCCATCTCCCCCGAGCCCATCAGCAGCATCCCTTTCATTACCCGTGGATAGGGCAGAATCCATCAAAATTGCATTTTACCCTATCTTATTTCATCTCTACATTTCGTAACTGCTTCAAAAGAAGCAGGGGGGAAAACAATATCACAGGATATTTTCAGCAGGTCGTAGGTTGGACAATGGCACAGCAGAAATCAATCAGCATTTCAGTAATGCAAATGTTTTAAAGAGCACAAAAAGTTGTTTATGCGAGTTTAAGATCTGCTGAACCAACAGGTTTGGAAGCGCTGCCTTAGGAAGGTAACTGGGTTTTTTTTAGTACCTGCATGACACAATCTTTTGTTATACTCCTCTATGACATAATGTTCTGTAGTCATTAATATGGGACTAATCTCACAGGCATCTCATCTGCCCTCAATGGGATGGGAGCGGGGCCAGATTCTTAAGCATGCAAAAATCCAAGAAAAAGATTTATCTGTCTATCAGCATGTATTCATTACACTTAAATTATTATTTGCTCCCTATCGGGGCAAGCAGCGCCTCACAATGCATGGAAATCAGAGGGCCTCTATCGAAAGGCACTGCAGGTTTAGGGGAAAACAGGAATTCTGCCTCCCCTGAGCCGAGGCAAGGCTGGGAAGCTGCAGAGCAGGGTCTGTGCAGGGAACACAACCATCTCCTTGCCGTGTTACAGGAGACAACAGAAAGGGGAGATGGCAAAATGCCTCCAGTGCCTCTGACAGGCCTGTTTGGCTCCTGCATTCAGCCAGCTGGGATTTTAAATGGTCACACTTACAAGTCTCAAAGCAATACAAACTGGTATTTCAGATGTGGATCCTGGAGCTGGAATCCGTGTTCTACTGCTTGCTGACCCTGAGCTTTCTCTGTGAGCTCGGCCATATCGCTCAGCCTTAAATTTAATGCCCATTAATTTGAAGGTTTTCGGTTTTGGGAGGATTTACCAAAACCCTAGATCTTAGTGCTGGCACCCAAGTGTCGAGTGAAATCACGTCCATGTCCTTCTTGCTTATCACACATCTTAAACACAGGAGCCACCATAAAACTCTTCAGAAAATACTTTGGAATCACTTAACACAGAGGCAGTCACAGCATGAATTCAGCATCATCTGAACCATCAGAGCTTTGTCTTTTGGGCAGGCTGACCACCAGGAGCCTCTGCTGTGCCTTCAAATGACAGATCTCAGCTCCTCACCCAAGCCCGAACTCGCACACACAGCGCGTTTCTGAATTAAAGCCAAAGATCCCCTCCAGCTGAAGCCTCCCCATCATTCTGCTGTTTGTTGCCACCTCAAATTATTCTCTGAATGTTCTGTTTTCTGATAGGCTCATCCAAGAAAACCAATGTTTTTCTTGCCAAAGAAGTCTCTAGAACTCCTGCACACTCACGTGTGGGATGCCCTGCACACCATGCCCCAGGACTGACTGGCCAAGTCATCAGCAGCTGTTTGGCCAACATGTTGTTATTTTTTTCTTGCTAAAAATCCCCAATTCTCCGTCCAGCACAGCACGCAGGAGGTGATCAGTGCTTTCCTGTCCACGGGAGGTATGCAGACCTCTCTGCCCCACAGGACAATGTTTCACTTGTTCCCCTTCCCAAGGGGATGGCTGGAAGATGCTCCGGCCCCCAGGAGATCAAAGAGCTGCCAGGACGGGCTGGTCAAGCATTTCCCTTTCATCTGAATATATTGTTTGTGACTCTGTGCCATTCCTAGAGGTGAAGAAGGGTTCTAATCATTGCAGGAAGAGCCCTTGGAGGTGACAGCGAGGGAAAAGGGAAGATTAAGGATTGCTTATAAACACCAGGGGAACAGCAGGTTACATACCTGGAGTAAAATGCATTTCTTGGTTTTACTTAGACAGCAACAAAGAGTCAGAAATTCATGCAACGTGAAAGAAAGAATCATTAAGCATTGGTGCCTTATAATGGAGCAGGGGCTGCTTTATTCCCAGGATATCTGTTATACTGCAAGGGGTGCCTCTTGTATTATTTTGCATTTCCAAGAATTTACACTTCACTAGAATAAAAAGGAGTTAAATTATTTTCATTATACTCAATAATTTTGCAGAGAGTCACTGAATTCACGAAGCAAAGCAGTTCTGTGCCCTCATAAATCACACAGAGAATCCGAAAACAAGACAGAGCTTTCTAAAAACAACCCCAGACCACGGAATTTTAAGTTTCTTCTAGCACAGCCTTTTCTTTTAGTTCAGCAGCCCATTTCTAAAACAGCGAACTGAAATTTATCCACATTTCACTTTGTTGTTGTCATCTCTCCTAACAAAGCAGACTGAACTCCATCCACAACCCTTTTGCTGTGAGGATGAGCCCATTATCCCCAGAAGGAATCTGACGAGGTTTCTGTAATTCAGCCAAAAAGAAAAGAGATTTTTTAAATTTAACTTTTCATTTCTGATTTTCCCCGCTGTGGCAGCACTGAAGGAAGAGCTGGTGAGGAGCAGAGCCCGGCCAGGGCTGGGTGAAGCTGCTGACGACAGGCTCAGGTCAGCCTGAGGATCCAGGAGCCTGATGCGAGCCCTGCCCCTGCAGCTCCCATTTCTGACCCCAGGTAAGTGACTGCAGAGGGCTGTGGCATCACACATTTTCAGGCCTGAAACACGTTTGACATCCAGGAATTCCAGCTGGTTCAGATCCACCGAGTGGTTCAAAGGCTGGCCGAGGGCTGAGGGCTGCTGTGCCTGACCTTCTGGAAAGGAAAGAGGCCGAATCCCGGTGGCTGCCCAGGTCCCCTGAGCCTCTCCCAGGGTGACTCGGGGCCAGCAGCCTGGAGCCACGGGCTCCTCTCCGCTGCTGCTGTCCCAGGAGCTCCGCAGTGAATAATCAGTGAAACATGTTCAGCCTGGAGAGGCACACGGGCCTGCCCTGTGCAGAGGAGCTGCCTCCTGTTCCTCTCCTGCTCTATTTTAATAGCAATATTTTCACTAAAGCAGAAGGAAAACAAGCAGTATTAAGTGCAAGTATCTCCTGTATAAATATTTATCTAAGGAAGAAAAAGTGTCCTTGTGTGCAGCCACAGGTGCACGGACAAACACTTCAACACCAAATTCCATAAAATAGCCCTTGGACAAGTAGCTGAGCAGTGTTTGGACAGATGGCCAGTTCTTCCATAAATGCTTCATTTTACTTCCATTGTTTTATTCAGGGCAGGGTGCTGCACTGGAGAAAATATTCCATAGCACCCTTTTCATTTAATGGTTTCCATGAATTATACAAATCAGAGTCTGCCACAGTCCGTGAATGAATTGCAGGGTCACGAAAACCTTGAAGGCACTTGTCTTTGCACAGAACACAGAGTGCTGAGCACAGGCTGGGGGAGCCCTGCCTGCAGAGGAGCAACTGGGAAAGTTGAAAGCCTGGAGGGTCCAAAACTGAAAGACTGAAGAGTCCCATAAAAGCTGAGAGAGCCATATTAAAAAAANGAAAAAAAAAAGAAAAAAAAAAGAAGCTTCAGTGGAAAGTGGCTGAAATCTGAAATAGAGGGAAGAATTCTTTCAACTCCTGCAGCTAGCTGGGGCAAGTTCCTTGGTATTTCTTACCTGGGAAGTTTCTTCCCTTTGGCTATACAGCAACTCTTGCCTACAAGAGAGGAGAAAGCTGATAACCAGGATTAGGTGAACTGGTCCAGATAAAGAACTGACTTGAACCTCTGCCCAAGGTTTGAACCCAAGGCTTGCTCTTAAAATCAGTTATTAGGAGGCATTTTTCCCCCTCTCCTTTTTTCCTTGCTTCTCCTTGTCTGAAATCTCTTCTGTTCCATTCTGGGTGAAATCAGATGCTTTAGGGTCTCGCATGCCAGAGCACTTTTCCTTCTGTTTGGCAGTCCTGTAAAGCTTGTAGCTCCTTTCCAGTGCTGTGATTTTCCAGGTTTGGGCAGACACAGGAGTGTGGAACCCGGCCCTGTGTCCCACCCTTCCTGCAGCCCGGGCAGCCAGCAGCACCTCCAGGGCTGGACCGTGGCACTCCCAGGGCTCTGAGCCCTGAAACCTCTGGAGGAACGCTGGCATCCAGAGATCCTTTACATCACGGGGTCGTGATGATGGGCTTCACCCAAAAATCTGAATTAGTCTGACATTTTTAGGGGCTTCTGCAGCCACAGCATTCTCTGACCTGGGTGAAGAGGAGATACCCACGCCATGCATGGAGCTCCTGCACGTTTGAAAGCTTTCTTGGAAGCATTTCATCAAACAGCGGGTCCAGGCACTGCTGATGGCCACCAAAACCACGTGCTGGATGCAGTTTCAGAATATTCTGTCCTAAAGCTGCACTCTGTGCATTCTGAGAAGAGAAGAACTTTTTTAGTGCTCGAACAGACGCTCAGAAAGATCTATAAAGATGCCAGTCAAGCATCAAATGTCTCTCTGCAGACAGTCTCTTTTCTAAAGCCAGGGGGATGGTATCAATAAAAAGAAAAAAAAGAAACCTTTCGATGCAGCAGTCATTCCTGCTCCATCATTCTTTAAATATTTAGCCAGTTTGGGAGAAAGGCAAGATCAAAATGCAGGATAATCGATGTAAGCTAAAACAAGGTCTAAACTTTATCTGCCTTCCCTAATTTCTCTTCCAAAATATCAGAAGACGATGAAACACGATTTTAAAATGGGCACGGTTAATTCACCCTGGAATGAACAATAAACAGCTGAAACAAGCTCCTCAGCCCATTCTTTCTGAGTGCCTGATGTGTAATCCTAGTAACACTTAACATTCATTTGAATATGAAAAGGCTTCAGGCTGGAGGTGCTAATAAGAGCACCCCACACTTCAGCTTTAAACAGACATGGCAATTTGTATTTCAATAAGGGGGGAAAAAAAATCACTGCTCAGTCTTGAGGAAAGAAATACCTCCACTCCTACACTGTATCCATTTACAGTACTCACAGGCACGCGTTTTAGCATCACTAATGCAAGCCCAGCGTCAGGGAGACAATTTAAATTGCCCTTCAAAAGGCAGAAAAAGGAACGTATCATTAGCATGACATCTCCTCTGCTCTGAAATGCATGAAAGGCTGGTTGTGCAGCATAAAGGTACAGGTAGGTGTACATGAAAAAAATGCATTCTCTGCTTGGTGATAAGGAAAATGTGGAAACAGAAATGCCAGGGTGACAGACTGTCTTCTGCTTTTCCTCACCCTGCAGATCTGACAGCTTCACGGCGAAGCTACACTGCAATAAGGTTGGAATCCTTCACCTATTGGGAATGCAGGACTCGTGTTTGCTGGGGCTTTAATAAGGAAAAAACAAAAACCCGACTCATCACCAGCACTGTGTCTTGTTCTCCCATTTCTTGTGAGCCTCATCAACATTTTCTGTCTTGTCAAAGTGGATTTTAATTGCTGCAGGATGACTTGTTTCCCAGTGCCACTTTATTTTGGAGCCAGGTCTAACTTCAGTTCCTGTACATAGAATAATGCTCTGTAAGACTCCTGGAATAAGTCTTGAAAGCAAAATTCTCAAGAAAAATTAGTTTTAACTGCCTTGATTTTTTTATGTGATTAAACAATTGCCTGAGTTTTCACAGCAGTCAGAAAGAAATCATTTTTTTTGTGAACTGCTTCTCTCACTTCTAACTCATCAAACTGAGCTTAAATGACAAAGAGTTACTTCTAAGAGCTTATTAGCAAAGCTGTCCCAGAAAAATCACGTATAAATGAACATCTGTCTCGTATGTTAGAACTTCTCACTGGAAGATGCTGGAAAGCTGAGGGGAAAGTCCAAAGCACAAACTGGAATGAACAAACCAGCATCACTCGGGGTCTCGTGATGGAACAGAGCTGGTCTGTCTGACCTGTTTTGGGTTCGATCACCGTGGATTCAGGGCAGGTTTTTGCTGAGGCCGTTTGTGGCAGTCACACATCCCATGGGTGTTCTCTGGCAGAGGGGATGATGGCATTTGCTGTGTGGAAGTGAGTGCAGGCTGCTATGGGAACACCTGAAGGGGAATGATAAAGATAAGTAGTTCTGAAAATATGGGGTTGAAATAAAAAGCTGCAAGATAAACCCTGAGCTTCTCTCTGCGAGCTAAAATAAGGAAAAATTGAAGCTTATAAATAAATCTAATATTAGGTTTTCTGATATAAATTTCCTAAAGTACGCAAGTTGCTAAGATCTTCCCTCTCTTTCTCACAGACTCATACTGATTTCATCAGCCCCACAAACCTGGCTGAGGCATAAGATTGCTGCTGCTTCTCTCTTTTTTTTTTTGGTGAGCTTTTTTCCCCTGTGACTTTTATGGTTTTGCCACTGTTCAAAAATATCTTCTAAAATCTGATGTAATAAAGACAGAATTACATCCCTGGGCCCTCAGGAAGATCAATAAGTAAGTTAATTTCCTGAGTGGCCATAGAGCTCCTGGTTTGAGAGAGAGGAAAAAGGACTGAAGGACGCAGAGATTTGGGCCCAGAGAGCTCCAGCAGCGACCCTGGCTCCCTGCAGATCCAACACCTGCCATGTTCCTGCTTTTTTCCTCTCCCTTTCCACCGAGACACATCCCCAGCTCTCAGAAATGAGGAGCAAATGCCCTGTTCCTGGGGCAGCATCCCTGGGGACCCACAGAGAGGAAGGGAGGGAAGGAGGGAGGAGGGCAGGGAGCGAGGAGGGGACGCCTGGGAGGGCTGTGCCTCCAGCCTGCCCTTGGCACAGGAGCAACACGACCTCCCCTGCCCACACAGCAGCCACAGCCCTGCTGTTCCCTGGCTGCTGCTGCCCCGTGGATGCTGATTTTCACTCCTAGGAATGACAGAACTGGTCACAGAGAAGGGGAAAATCCCTGTGTGAGCAGCCACTGCACTGCCCTCATTGCACACACGAACAGGTGCACGCAGGGGTAGCAAAGGGGAAGATTGTTAAATCCTTCTGATAAAGAGAATCCTGAGCTTTCCCATGGAGCAAAACCAGCTCCTCTATTCCCTCCTCAGCCCAGAGCCTGCTTATGCAACCCTTAGATGACAAACTGGAGCTGGATTGATGACAAAGCCTGGAGTAGCACAGCTCAGACTGCCGTGGAAACTCATCCACTCAGCGATTACTCCCCACTTTGTAGTCAAAGGTCTCATTTGAGCAGATCTTAACCCATTTTGAACGCACAAATTTCTCCCTCTGTTCCAATTTAACCCAGGAACACCCAGCCCACACCAAAGTGATGCTGCCTGCTGGGTGCAATACCAGTCCCCCCAGACTGGCACCCTGGGCACTGCAGCCAGAAAGGGCCTCTGGGGAGAGGGAAGTGCCAGAAAAGTGAAGTTACTCAATCTTGTGGCTGCTGGAAATTAAGAAGGTTCATTTTTTTCTGCACTGCAGTCCCTAAAACTGCATACCTGGGTAAAGACTCCGGGCTTCACGTGGTCTGCACAGCACTGAGAACCAACGAGACAGATGCTGGCATGGAAAAGTGGAAGAGCCTTGTCTCTTGATAGTTACTGCACATCGAGTCTCACCAAAATCCAGTTCCAACTTGAGGGCTGTCTGCAGCAGTCATTTCATCAGATTTGTCTGTGGGAGAGCTCTAGAAATGGGCACCTGTGAACGTCTCCAGGTGCTGAAAAACCATCGTGCTAAATTTAAGGTAACACACACAGCTTCTGCACTGTGGCCTTGGTTTTCAGTTAGCTGGGTTCAAATGCAGTGTACCAAAAGCTCCAGCAGCAATCAAACCCACTCCAATGGGCCTTCAGTATAAAGGGTAACACTCAAAAGCTTTCCCAAGCAGCCTAAAAAAAAAAAAGTTTACATTAAAAGATGTAACAGATACACAACTGTGCTCAAATATTTTTATTTGTCTAACATAAGGAATAAAACAAGTTACAGCAAAGCATGAAATCTGATGAGGATTCTACCTTAAGGAAAAAAAAAAAATTGTCTTTTATAATAACAAATAGTTGGAAGCAGCACATTGCTTTCGCGACATTGTTCCCTTCAAGACAAGTCCGAACTGTTCAACATTATGAAAACTCTGCCTATTGCTTTGTACCAGAAAATTTATTACCCCCAAATCATTTACAACAGACAGCATGCATTCCAAAACTGATTTGTTACTTTAGGCCACAACAACTCACTTTCAAAGCTTAAAGGATCCATTATCCTGAGCAAAGGAAAGCCCGTGAACAAGATGCATATTAGAGATGGCTTCAGACGGAATTCCATTAGAAAGTTTGGATGGAGGAAGCCTCCAAAGGCAGCCACACAATTCACTGGAAGCCTTCTGGGCACCGTGGGCTGGGGGGGAAAAGATTGAGTACGATTTTTATTCCATGAAGTGTGCGAGCATTTGTCACAATCTCAGCAACCTGCTGGGCTGGTTGGGAGAAGGAAGCGAGCCAGTTAGAGGAGTGAAATATGATTAACACAGGAACTCTGCTCTTCGGGAGATGTCATTACCTGCTGCCACAGAACGTGCCATTTGTTTCACTTTGGTGCAGCACAGATTCAATGTGTGTGTTCAGCACTCCTCTGCTCCTCTTATTTTGTTACGAGCCACAACGAGCACTGGGGTCGGTTTGATTTATTTGATTAAAGTGCCTCAGACATTTCCCAGCTATGGAGGCCACTGAAATTTGACAACTGCTGGTCTTAGAGATCTCCTGAGAGCAGAGGCAGTGCCACACCTCAGGAGGCTCCCAGAGAGCAGCCAGGGCAGCCCCACAGACCCTGGCCCCATGAGCAGAGCTCTGGGTGAGGGGTCCCAGGAGGTGGGAGCAGCCCCTGCGCTCAGGGCACTGAGCTGGTGGCACAGAGGGGACACAGAGCCTCGGGTGTCTGACTCTGCCGTGGCACCAGGCTGAACATCTGCAGCCAAAGATCAAAGAACTCAGCAAGCACAGCAAGGCTTAGGAAGTTACCTCCACGCTTGATTTACAACCTCTTTAATCACAAGGGACAATTCTCAGGAATTTTTTTTAAAAATCACTGCAAATTCACATCATTAAGGGTCTTTTTCTAGTAAGCGATCACAAAATTAGAAAAGTGACAAAAAACCAGCATGTAGAAGTGATACATGTTTGGTTAGCACTCCAAAGCCCGTCTTTCTTTGAACTGAGGCATACCCAAACAGCTCAACTAGGGCTTTAAATTGTAATTCTATATGACCAAAATACAGGAAACTGCTTTGAAAAGAAAACAAAACCCCACAGCACAAGTGTGAGTGACTGGCTGTGGGTGCTCAGCTGCCCCTGGGGTTTGCCCAGAGCAGGAGGAGCTGAGTCCTTTGCAGTGGCAGTGCTGTTTGCAACCTGGTTCTTAATTCAAAGCCATGGGACAAAGGAGCCCCAGCATCCCTGAGCCCGGCTTGGTGCTCTCAGAAGCTCCTCATAACCTGCTCAGGGACTGGGCAAGCTACAAACTGGGTCCCTTTATCCACTGTCTCTCTCCCTGGAGTCGTGATCTAGTGTCTATTTCATAATCACTACTGCTGGAAATGGATTGTTTTTGTTTTTAAAGCTGTTAGACATCTGTTGTCCCTTTAACCTAAACAAATCTTCTCTCTCTCTCTCTCTCTCTCTCTTTAATCCCACACCTATTTTGCTTTTCAGTTCTCCCTTGAAATATTGACTGTAAAAGATCCAAACTGGCCAAAACCAATCCAGGCTATTCTGAGCACACTGCTGCAGATTGAAGCGTGGAGCAAAAAAAAAAAGCACCATTATCTACCATTTAAATGATTTCCAAAGCTACCATTTAAGACGTGGGTTTTCTGTGATCTTTGTCCAAGAAAGCTCACCAGTGACCTTAATGAGATTTCTTTAAGCACACACAGCTCAGGGGATCAGGGGGTTTAACAACACAGAGCCAAGGCTGCTGCAGGTGAGAGGTGCAGTCAGGTACAGCCAGAGGGGCTCCTCACCAAGCTCAGATTCAGCTGTTCTTCCTTTCCTGCAGTAATGTTACACCTGAGTGAAGATAACACATCCCCAAGTACATGTCTGGTTCGCTCACAATAACACACTGACTGGCTGGGGGAGCTGGGGGGGCTCACCTGGAGAGGAGAAGGCTCCAGGGAGAGCTCAGAGCCCCTTGCAGGGCCTAAAGGGGCTCCAGGAGAGCTGGAGAGGGACTGGGGACAAGGGATGGAGGGACAGGACACAGGGAATGGCTTCCCACTGCCAGAGGGCAGGGCTGGGTGGGATATTGGGAAGGAATTGTTCCCTGGGAGGGTGGGCAGGCCCTGGCACAGGGTGCCCAGAGAAGCTGTGGCTGCCCCTGGATCCCTGGCAGTGCCCAAGGCCAGGCTGGACATTGGGGCTTGGAGCAGCCTGGGACAGTGGAAGGTGTCCCTGCCCATGGCAGGGGTAGGATGGGATGATCTTTAAGGTCCCTTCCAAACCAAACCATTCTGGGATTCTGGGATTTGTGCTTTGGCACCCGGCTCCACTGGCCGTGTGTGTGCTCCAAAACCCATTTCTAAGCACAGGCAAGTCCTGAACTGCAGGTTGGATCAGAACCCAGGCAAGCAGAGCCCGGGCAGGCCCAGAACAGAGACGGCCTGAGCTCTGAAAACCCAAACACTGCAACTCAGGCACATGCAGCCACACAAAACACTGCTCAAGAGCAGCCAGACCCAGGTTATCCACACCCCAGCTCCGGCCCTCCAGCCAGCCTGTGCCTCAAAACCTCCCTGGGGTCAGGTGAGGAAAATGTAACACAGCTTCCGGTGAAAACACAGCTTCCAGCCCCTGCTTCTGATGGACACACAGCTTCCAGTGGAAACACAGCTTCCAGCCCCTGCTTCCAAAAGCACACAGGTCTCCAGGGCTTTTTGGCTTTCCTGGAAGCAGCAGTTTGCTGAAGGGAAGGTGGGACCAGCCCCACACAGTGTGACAGCAAGGGGATCACTCGACAGCCTTTGTTGCACCAAAGCCCTGCTCAAGGCAGGTGTTGAAAATAAGGGTTAAAAGGTGAACTTTTAAAGTCCTGAAGGGGTTTTTTTTTTCCACCCTGGTTTTTCTTCATGTTTCTGGTCACTTAGTACTGTAGCTGAACAGTGAAAACGAGCAGTTTTGATTATTACTATGTTGGAGAAGTTATTTAATCAGACAAATGAACAACATTTGTAGTCGCCACAGTCAGCTCTGGGTACCAGAAGCTCCTCACAGCTGGCTCTCCTGGCCCTCTGCGATAGTTTGGGGCCACATCCTCCTTAAAAACAGATGCACAAACCAGAACTCCCAACTGCATGTACATGTGAGCACCCTGGTAGCAGGAGAGACCCATTTCGAGGATGCTGAAATATAATTACATCATGTATCCATTAGAGGGATGGTCCCTGCAGCTCCCAGAGAACTTGGCAGAGCATTAAAAGCCCGTCAAGGTTGACCACACAATAACTGAAGGGGAGGAAGAAAAAAAACACATCAAACCACAGAAAAAGCCTGAGAAAGGATTTCTGGAGTGCTTTTGCCTTTTTCTTTGATCTAAAATAGAAATAGTCTTCTGGAAGTGCACCTAGGACACACCAGTGAGAGAGGACCCAGCACACCTCCACCACCACTTTGCTAACTCCCGAAACCCAGGGGGCTTCTCAGCAGAACCCTTTCCTCAGCAAGGACATCCCTGTGCCCTATCCCCATCTCCAAGGACATCCCTGTGTCCTGTCCCCACCTCCAAGGACATCCCTGTGCCCTATCCCCATCTCCAAGGACACCTTTCACTGGAACGTGGGAGACAAAGGTTCAGACTCGAAGAGTGGAAAAGTTCTGCTACTGAAAACTTTTCCAAATAAGTCCCAGCCGAGCATCCATCTTCACTTTAAATCTGCAGGTTTTTTAGGGGATAGAAAAAAAAAGTATTTTTGTTTGGTTTTAGAACCACAGAATGGTTTGGGTTGGAAGGGGCCATCTCATTCCTACCCCTGCCACGGGCAGGGAACCTCCCACTAGCCCAGGTTACTCCGAGCCCTGTCCAACCTGGCTTTGACATTCCATTGAGATGTAATCAAAACAGATTTTTATCAACTCATACCCAAGCTGAGAGACTGTACAAGTAAATAAAACCTTCCTTGCTCTCCTCTTCCAGTTCCCACCTCTCCAGTCCAATTTTAGAGACCTGACCTCAGATTTGGAAACCGAGTTTGACTCTTCCTACGAGGATGCTGGTGGTCTCTTGTTCCAACTCGTTAAGAGAAGCTCCTCACTTGCCCAGCTCTATCCCTACTTACAGGTTTGCAGATCCATGCAATGGTCTCTGTTTGCAGGGCAGGCCTGTTTTTCATGGAGCTGTTCTTGAAGTTAGTGGGCTCATTTGTGAGTCACGTCCCCCTTTTCCTCAGGAGGGTGTCCTCATTTCTGCTTGGAGAGATTTCTGTCTGCATGCCTCAATTCCATCCCTCTCCTGGGACCAGCAGTTTGTGCAGGAAGAACAGACAGAGAGCAGAGAACGTCCAAACCTAGAGCTACCTGACACTCAGATGTTCCAGAGAGGGGTTTTGGGGTTGATTTCCTGCGTGGGGGGCAAGCTGGGTTAGATCTGACATTTACAATTTATTAAATGGATCACGGCTCCCATGCTGCAAAGCCAGGCCTCTGTGCTCAGGTTTGGGTGGTGCTGCTCTGCATTCTTCAGCTGCCTCAGAACAAAACAAGTCCACCCCAGTCCGGGCTCCAGCTCGTACTTTGTGCTTCAACCAAGGCTTGTTCTGGGTCTTCACCCCCAGGTTTGGCTCTGAGAGTGCTCTGACACCTTTCTCAACCCTTAAGGCTCTGCGCTGAACTTGAATGGATTTGATTTTCTAATCCCCTCTATTGGTTTCCAGGCATGTTTTTGAAAGGTTAAATGACTGAAACCCTTCCTTTGGAACAAAGGGCCTGGCACGGGGCCTTCTCCCAGCACAACCGAGCTGTGGCAGACACAGGAGGCTGGGACAGAGCTGCGAGGGCTGTGTCAGACCCGAGCACTGAAAATGACGCCTCAGCTGCAGCGTCTGCCAGCCAAAGGTGATGACAGCCAGAGGCATTTGCAGCTCAGGCTTAGGGCTGTTTAACAAGCCACCGAGGCTTCCCAGCAAGGATCTCCAGGGATGGGAAGTGGGAGTCAGGCCTATGCTAAGGAACATTTATTTTGCTGCATCTCCTTGCCTGAAAAGCATTTTATGAAATCAAGCAGTGCTGTCGGTCACTGGGAGTTTTGTGTGTGCAGGCAGCAACCCTCAGAAGAACAGAAGTTCTTCAAGAATTCAAAACCAGCTCTGAAATGTTAATGGATGTTTTGCCATAAGCATCAGAGGGAAAAGGGCTGGATCCTGAATGTGTCATAGCTCAGATGACACAAATAAGCAATTCTGTTTCTCTCCCTTGGTTTTACATTTCGTTTCCTTATGTTATTTACTTGGAGCTGCTGATTCCAACCCTATGCAGAACTCGGTGAATTTGACTTTTCCTATAGAGGCTGCATCTCCAAAAAATATGCATTAAAAAAAAAAGTTTTTATTAGAACTGAAGTCAATTGGTGTTACAGGGAGATGATGGAGAAAGTAGAAACAGCAAACAAAATGATGGGAATGGGGTCCGATGAGCCTTTGGAGCCAAGCACAGCGGCACAGAACCAGTTCCACCACATGGCAAGTGCAGTGTGAGCACTGACACTGCGCCTTGCTGGCTCCCCCTTCTGCTTACTGTCAAATGAATATGGATCTTTCAGATGAAACAGAAAAACTCTCATTTAACCGAGTGCTTTTCACAGCTAAAAACATTGCCTGAAGCATCACGGAGTCCTGATCCCATCGTGCTCCAGATCTGCAGTTCTACTTTGCCTCGGAGATTCCCTCAGCTCTCGTGCAAACAGTCAAAAGGTGAGAAAGATGAACATTTTAGGCAGGTAATTGTGCAAGAGTGGGTGTAGGGACAGAGCAAGAAAACCCATCAGGTAAATGCTCACACTCGTCACACATTGCTTCAGGGATAATCATTTTGCACACCTCGATAATGCCGAAGAAATCCTCTCTTGCCTCTTTATATCAGTATTTCAATCTCCTTGCACTCCAAACATGTAAACTTGCCTCAATGTGCCAGCTGCAGAGCGAGTCAGCCAGGCAGAGCACTGCCAGCCACGGCTCAGCCAAGTTCTGAGCCTGAGCAATGCAGGAATCTCAGCCTACATTTGGACCCTGCTCTGGCAAAACCTCCACCAAAAACGCCAAGGCCAGCTCTTCTTCAGAACTGGATCCATTTCCACCCACGTCCCTCCCACCCTCACTGTTGAAAGTCCAGGGGTGAGCTTTGGTTGTGCTACCAACACAATTTGACAGCAATTTAATGTAATTCAATAAAGCTCCCCTGTTCCATTGCAGACCAGTGTGTCCTGCATGCAGGCGCTATTGCTTTATGGATTGAGCTGCTTTTGATGTCCTCTTTGATCAGATGTGCCCCTGAACTTCAGTGGAGCCGTTTCAGAGCAGCACCTGCCCGAGTGACATCAGAACCGACACATTCACGCGTTTTTAATTTGGGCATTGGCTGAGGATATTTGCTCCCGATCGCAACAACTGCAGATGAGCAGACAAACAACCTCCTAAAAATAGACAAAGTGCAGCATTAGCAGCACATCCTGCCCACCTACTGCATTTTCTCTTGTTAAAAATGCATGAAGTACAAAACTCTCCCAGCAGAGCGTAGGACAAAGCCAGAGGCAGCCCCTGTCCCGAGAGCTGATGCCCAGGACCTCGCACCGGCAGCCCCTGTGGGCACTGTTTGTGTGCTCCATTTCCCTCTCCGAGGAAGGTGGGTTAGAGAAGATTCCACTGACTGACAGAGAGGTTAAATACCTGCACAGAGCACGGGGTTGGGAGAACAAGGAAGAGAACCAAATTCTGTTACCGTGCTCCAGCATTGGCCTTGTGACCTCCCTTAGGAGTGACACAGCCAGTGTCACCCAGCAGGGACAGCCTCGGGCTGAGCTGTTCTCCCTGTGGACACACCTGCCTGTCACTGCCTTTCAAAAGAGGGTCTTGTCATGGTTCCATGGGCCCTCAGAACCACGGAGTCTCCTGAGCTGGGAGGGACCCACCGGGATCACCCACTCCAGCCCCTGGCCCTGCCCAGACACCCCAACAACCCCACCCTGGGCATCCCTGGCAGCGCTGCCCAAACGCTCCTGGAGCTCTGGCAGCCTCGGGGCCGTGCCCATTCCCTGGGGAGCCTGGGCAGTGCCAGCACCCTCTGGGGGAAGAACCTTTCCCTGCTCTGCAGCCTGAGCCTGCCCTGGCCCAGCTCCAGCCGCTCCCTGGGTGCTGTCCCTGTCCCAGGGAGCAGAGATCGGAGCTGCCCCTGCGCTGCCCCTCGGGAGGAGCTGCAGATCCCAAGGAGGTGCCCCCTCAGTGTCTTCTGCCCCAGCTGCAGACCCTTCCCCATCCCATCAAACACCCCTGGCTGAGCTGGGATTTACATCCCGCATTCAAACTCCCCCCATTTAAACTGCATATTCAAGGCAAACCATCACCAGCCAACCGCGGTTACGTGTCACCACCATGCCAGGGAGCACTGATTCTAACACAAAACTGAGATTTATTTTTCATATTCTATTCTAAGGAGGTTCACAATGCCCCAAGGGGGCTGAAGCTGGCAGGGGTTCTGGAGCCACCAGCTCCTGGTTTCCTTGTCTGGGGGTGCATTGCCATGAGGTTGCAATGTTTCCTTTGCCACTCCTGCAGAGCAGGAGTTTATTAGGGGCTGCATTTGACTGATGATACATCACACAACGTTAACAACGTTCTCTGGTTTTGCAATGTTTTTAAGACAAGGGAGATAATGCATTACAATGCAGACCCCACTGATCATTAAGCTTTCAATCTCTTCACAGTTCCAGTAGGCTAGAAAATTAATCCAGCTGATAAAAGGCTGGAGTTAATTACCAATGCTAGAAGGAACTTTTTAATTTCTAAATCCAATTCCCTGTGCCAGTAAACCTTCTGCTGGTTAGATCCATCTCTTTTTCAGACCAGCTCAACAAGAGTTGTTTCACACAGAGCTGGGAGTCTGGTCAGAATACAGTACCAAGAAACAAAGATGCTGTGAGGCTCAGACTGATATTTTTGGAGTCAGAAAAGATCAGCTGCGTGCAGGGCAAGACTGGGAAATAAACAAACCTAAGAAATTTCCAAAGCCCACAATGTGTTCTTGTGTCAGAAACTCACCAAATGGTTCAGTGGTGAACATGGCAGAGCTGGGGTGGCAGTTGGACTCGATGATCCTAAAGGTCTTTTCCAACTTTCAGGATTCTGTGATTCCGTGATTCTAAAAGCTCACACAAACCCAGCGAGCAGTTTGCTTGGCAACTGACTCCATCTGCTGCTTTTTTTCCTGGGTGCCTGGGAGTTTTAGCTGGTGACAGATTGTCATCTGCTGACAAAGGAGCACAGGGATGCTCAGAACCCGGAGATGCCACTTTGCTTCACAGCCACCCAAATCCCCTGTGAAGAGCTCGACTTCAAGCCAAACAAAACCACAGCTCTCCTCAGATCTGCAGTGGAAGCTTTGCAGGGCAAGAAGCCAAAGCTCCAAAGCTGGTAGGCACCAGAACCCTGAGACATTTGGTTAGAGCCTGCGGAAGAGGCATGGAGGAAAACCTGCTCTCACTTTTCAGCATTTCTACACAAAGAAGGGGGCAGATCAGGTGCCCTGTACAGAGCAGTTTTTCAAAGCCAGGCACAGGGGAAGGGGCGCGATTTTTGTCTGTGTGGGTGATGGCACCCTTTAGTTTAACCCACCAACACAAGAAGAACAAACAACTATTTTCACCTTAACAGTTTTCTTTTCCTGTCTCTCAATTTTCCAAGCCTCCCTTGCTCCTATTCTATCCCCAGATGCACCTGGAGGTTATCCACAGATACACTTCTGAAAGCCCCTCAGACAGATTTGTTCTAACCTCCCTTGGAGAAGGACAGAATGAAAGGGCTCCATAATTTCCAGACAAGGAGAAATTAATTTGTTTGCAGAACGATTCCGTGGACATGCAATGAGCTGAGGCAAGACCAGGAAATCCTGAGGCAGGATTTCGACGTGGGGCAGAACCTCTGCTGGAGAACTGCCAGGTAAAGACTTTCTGGAAAGGGGAAAGGGATGGGGGAAATATTAATTAAAAAACATAAGTCAAATCCAGGAAATCATAATTTATGGCTTAATGACAAAAAAAAAAAAAAGGCCTAATTTGCCATAGTTTTAAACCAAAGTGATGATACAGAAAAGACTGAGAGCTGCAAGTGGTTAAGAAAGGGATCAGGAGGTCCAGACAGAACTGGGAGGAAACACTCCACAGTTATCTCCTCTGGAGGCAGCAAAATAGTGACAAATCTGTGTTTACAAACACATTTCCTGAAAGTGCTCATTAAAAATACAGTTTTTGGAGCAATAAACTTCCCAGGGAGAAGCGTCCTGACTGGGGAGGCATCGGCGTGGCTCTGCCTGTGCATGGGCAGCTTTGGAGCAGGGATGGGAATGGCACAGGAGAGCAGGCAGTGCAGCTGGCACACGGCTCCCCGGTGCTGTGCAGGGAGGTGATAAATCATTCCGAGCTTCAGGGATTAGGGACGCCTGCCAAACCCTCAAAAATGTTTGAAACTCGATAAGAAAGAAACAAACAAAGAAAAAGGCAATACTATGTAAGCTCCAGTTCTCTAACTTGGGCAACATTAATAAAAAAAATTACCAGAGTATTTTATACTTCATTATTCTGCACAACCTAAAAAAACCCCAGTGAGTAAGACTGATATCAACTCCCAAGTTTGTGCATCCAATTATTTCACTGAAGTCAGATGGTTTATACGTGGAAGCAGCCCTTGATGGTTTTCCTGCTGCTGTGACAAGGGAAAGGGGGTGCTCATTAGGCACCTCTGGCATAAATTTTAATCCCATTGAGAGCCTTTTCAAAAACTGCTGTCAAAATTGAAATAAACACTGCAGAACAAGGGGTTAATGTCCCGTGTGTGCAGCACACGTGCCTTCCATCACAGCTACACGACGGAGCCAAGCCCCAGGATTTTTCCAGAGCCCTGCAGAGCATGACTCTGTCCCTCAGCCACTCAGCCTGGTCAGAGGGGCTCGTCACCTGCCACATGCCTTGACCCCACTGTCTGTGGGGAAGCTGCTGCATCTTGTCAAGGTAATGATTTCCTCCGTCCCATAAAACCGAAGAGAAAGTGCGGATGAAAAACAGCATTCAAAAAGTGGAAATTAGAACTGTAGCAAAGCAATTTTCTTTTGAAAACATGACAGTTGCTCAAGGCACAGGAACAAAGTGGCAAATCCCATTCCCCAGAGTACTGGGATCAGTAGCAAAGTCGTGTTGCATCTCTGCGCCTACGAAACAGCTGCCTGGCAAGTGGAGACAGCTCCCGTTTCGTCAGCACCCAGCCCTGCTCAGGTGCCTGTCAGCTCTGCTTCCCCTCAGCAGCTGGAGCTGCAGAACAGACCCTGGAGGTGCAGAACAGACCCTGGAGGTGCAGAACACAGACCCTGGAGGTGCAGAACAGACCCTGGAGCTGCAGAACACAAACCTTGGAGGTGCAGAACACAGACCCTGGAGCTGCAGAACACAAACCCTGGAGCTGCAGAACACAAACCCTGGAGGTGCAGAACAGACCCTGGAGGTGCAGAACACAAACCCTGGAGGTGCAGAACACAGACCCTGGAGCTGCAGAACACAGACCCTGGAGCTGCAGAACACAGACCCTGGAGGTGCAGAACAGACCCTGGAGGTGCAGAACACAGACCCTGGAGGTACAGAACACAGACCCTGGAGCTGCAGAACACAAACCCTGGAGCTGCAGAACACAAACCCTGGAGGTGCAGAACACAAACCCTGGAGCTGCAGAACACAAACCCTGGAGGTGCAGAACACAAACCCTGGAGCTGCAGAACACAAACCCTGGAGGTGCAGAACACAAACCCTGGAGCTGCAGAACACAAACCCTGGAGGTGCAGAACACAAACCCTGGAGCTGCAGAACACAAACCCTGGAGGTGCAGAACACAAACCCTGGAGCTGCAGAACACAAACCCTGGAGGTGCAGAACACAAACCCTGGAGCTGCAGAACACAAACCCTGGAGGTGCAGAACACAAACCCTGGAGCTGCAGAACACAAACCCTGGAGGTGCAGAACACAAACCCTGGAGGTGCAGAACACAGACCCTGGAGCTGCAGAACACAGACCCTGGAGCTGCAGAACACAGACCCTGGAGGTGCAGAACAGACCCTGGAGGTGCAGAACACAGACCCTGGAGATGCAGAACACAAACCCCAGCGCTGTGAACACAAACCCCAGTGCTCTGAGCACAAACCCTGGAGGTGCAGAACACAAACCCCAGTGCTCTGAGCACAAACCCTGGAGGTACAGAACACAAACCCCAGTGCTGTGAGCACAAACCCCAGCGCTCTGATCCGCCGCTCTCGGGAGCACAAGGCACATTTCGGGTCATAATGAGACCTTGGCTCCTGACATGAGACACCTTTACAATTCCCTCGATTTCCAGTCCCAAACCAGCTCCAGAGGCCCGAGCCCTGGCTCCCAGTGACACTTTGTTCTGCTCCCAGGAGATGTGAGTTTTCCTGCTCCCCCAGGCCCACTCGGTTTGACCAGGACCGAGCCCACCTCTGAGCTCCACTCCGGCCACGCTCGGCCGAGTGACCACACGTCTTTATTCCATTTAACCTAATAAAAGAACAAACCCCCCAGATTTCCTTCGACATCCTCTTCCTTAGAAGAGCACACCTCAGCAGCCGAGGCACCGAGGCACAGGTCTGTTTAGCCTCAGGAAAGTGCGTGCAATACCTGCCTGCCTCCCAACTTGCTGCAGCTTGTGCTGTTTTCCTCTGTGGTCATGAAATAAAATTAAAGATCAATTTAACCGCCTGGAAGAAACAAACCTATAAATAAGTAGTCATAAAACCTAGAAGACAAGGCAGGAAGAAACTAAATCTAACGAACAAGAATAGAGGCTGAAAATTCAATTCCAGAACCCACTAAAGAAAAATTGCAAAACTGAACAGTTCTGGGAAAGAAAGGAATTTACATTTTTTCCTGGAAGCACTTGCCAGTCATGCATATGCTCTGAACAAGGCAGATTCGTGGATCTTATGGCTTTTGCACATTGGTGCAAACTCGGAGTCGCTGCCCTGAGGATTTTACAGTCTGAGGGTGTGATCACGCTGCTGCTGTAGGTGTGACAATTTCCAAACAAATGGGATTTCCTTAGTGAACATCTGCATAAATAACCATCCTCCAGCAACTCCTGAATGAGGACAACGTGGCCCAGGACATTATAGCACAGCCCCATAAATTATAACGCCAACTCCACATTTGCAAAGATGTGCAACTCCTGGAAGAATTTCCAATTCAAACTTCTCTAGTTCAGAGTGTGAAACTGTCACAGAAAAAGGGCAGAGGAACCACCCTGGAACTCAGTCATTTTGGGGGAGAAGTGCTGAATGGAGTGTACTCAATTTTTTCATTGCGTATTACAGAAAAGACAGTTTGCCAAGCTGAAAGTTTCATGAAATCAGTGTCAAGGATCCTGCTGACTGCTGTCGAACCAGGATTCATCCTCATCAATGTGAATCTTGCCCAAAATCCAGGTTATTGGTAAACACTGACAAGTGATAAAGTCAGAGAGGCCACTCTGCTGCTGTGAAGGAAACAGACTGGGACCCAAGGGCACCCACAGGCACATCCTTCTCAAGGATGGTGATTCCAGTCTCAGGGCAGGTTAAGCAATATATTCGAGGGGTGAGGAAGAGGGAAATCATAATATTACTCAATTCTTTCGCAGAGCAATTTATTTTCTCTAGTTCTCAATGTTTATTTTAGAGATTTAATATCAGATATTTCAAACTGCAGTTCTGATGCTTCTCGTGCTTCATGGATAACTTATTAACCCGCTGGATAGAGAATGCTTTACCCTCAAATACAGGCCTGGATTGTGTGATTCCTTGATTGGCTGGGTGCCTGTACTCCAAGTCAAGCTGAACTTGCACGCGTAGACCTTGAAGTGTCTGCTCAGTTTGGGTGGGGATTTCTCTCCAGAGTACATATCCCAAGGGGTAAACATTTGTTGCTGCTTTTACTGCTTGCTGAGTGAGTTTCCTTCACTGCTGATTTGCAACATGACAGAAAACAAAGAGTAACTCAGAATAAGAAGTACCAAGACAAAAACAACTCTGTCTCTTTCCTTAGGGTAATAAAATGTCTTGACTGTGCACCAAACACCGAGGATTTTACGTGTTAGGTGCTTTGCTGATTCCGAAGAGTCTTTTAATGTCACTTCCAAGTGACACTGGAAACTCTCCTGCCTGATATGCTGATGTTGATCTTTTTTCTCAGCAAGAAAAAAAAAATGAGATTTTCACAAATAGATCAGAATTTTCTCTTAAGTGTTTCCCTTCAGTCTTAATTGTTTTTAGGGAAAAAATAAAATAAATAAAAAAAAGATCAGGAAGTTTCCTTCACCTGAAAGAGAATCCACAGGCCTGGGCAGGTGGCACTGCGTGGTGGCAATAGGAAGAGACAATTTAACAGGGCTCTCTCAGGACTGTTTCACCTGGAAAAAAACCCATAAAAGATGGGCTTCTCCCTCAAAGCTTGTCAAAGGGCAAGTTTGTCTCCTGGCATCCCGTTATGAGGTCCAACCACCTAACAAAACCCAGGGAATTAACCCAAGGATTTTAAGTGCAACAGGAAATAACTGTTCCCATGTGCCTCTTGCCCCGTGCCTTACCAGACCTGTGCTGTTGGTCACAAACAGCCAGGAAAAGGGAAAGTGAGACACAGCAGCATTTGACCTTTCCTTTAGGCAGTCCTGATTCCAGAAGACCAGGTCAGCACAGGTACAGCCTATCCCTCCGTGTCCAGCTGCCAAAAGAGGCTGAGAAGCCACAGGGGTGTCACCAAACCCTTCTTTGCTGCAGGTCCTCAAAGGGGAAAGGTCCTCAAAGCAAGGAACCCTTGGGAAGAGAACCTGGGCACTCTCTATGCACCTCACACACCAAACAGCAAACCCAGCTCTTCATCATGGGATGGGCTCTCACTTCTGGTGGGTGGCTCTGAGCAGCTCAGCCAGCATTTGAAAATGTATAAATCAATAATTACCCACAGAAAGTGCCATCTTAAGGCAGATCTTCTCAAATCATCGTGGCTGCAGATTCTTACATTTGAAGTATGAAGAGTCTGTTTTTCTTCACCAATAAACCAGATTTATCTTCATGTAGAATATTTTGTGAGGTTTGGTTTTTTGGGGTGAGGTTTGGGGGTTTTTACTTGTTTTGGGGCTTTTTGCTTTGTTTTGTTGGGTTTTTTTTCCCTTCACACTCCATCCCTCCACCAGCCCAGCTGCTCCTCTCACTGACTCTCTGTTGTATCCCTGCCACTGGGCTGAGCAGTTCCTCAAATTCTAATTCCACCTGGGCACAAATGCAAAAAGTAAATGTGAAACCCAGAAGTTTTACAGAGGCATCCTAAGACAGAAATTGGGCTGCTTAGGACAGACGAGTCTCAAGCAATGAACTTCTTTCAGAATATTTATTCCAGTATCCATCTGTATTTATGAAAGCTGAGGTGAGACTGAGGAGGGGCAGGGAAACTTCAAAGCCCCAAGCCACAGGTCTCTCTCGGAGATTTTTGCAAAAAGCCCCTGAGGAAATATGTCAAGTGGTGGGTGTTAGGCGGTGATTTTTCATTAATTTTAATTACTGTCATTCTATAGGATAGTGAGCATCCTCAGACCTTCGCCTCCAAATTGCACTGGGATTCGTGCCAAATTTCTTCTCCCTCTTTGGTTCCCTCCAGCAGTATTTAGTAATGGAATCGCTTAAACATGTTTAAATAAGAAGGGTAAATGCCAAACACTTCTGAATGAGAAGGAACGTGCATCTTAAATGGCACGTGAAGCCTTTATTCACAATTCTATAAACTGAAAACCTGGACTATTTGGGATCAAATAGAAGGCTTGATCAGGCTTGAGAAGAGAGTAGATGGAACATCCCCATTGAAGGCAAAGCAAAACAAAACACAAAGTGACTCTAACTTTTCATAAAGCATTAGGAGAGCACACTGGGGGAGAGAGGGGAATAGCCAAAAACCCAGAATCAATTCCCTTGATGGGAGCTTATTGGTTTACTTTAAAAAAATATATAATATTTTCGGCACTAAATTTGCAATACAGATGACAACATCATCATCATCACCATCATCACCATCATCATCAACTCATCCTGGCTTCCTCGAGTCATGATGACTCCAGATCCCGTTCTCCCCTCACATCCCCCAACAGCCCTAGGAGAGCTGCTTTGCAAACCTGGGCATTTTTGCTGCAGAGCCCATTTTCAGACAAGTTTTTCTGGTGGGGCAGAAGCCCCACCGAGCTCCCACCCTGCCCTGCCTGCAGCTGGCCACACACCAGCCGTGCCCAGTCCAGCAGCAGCACAGCCACTGGAGCACTGGTTTGAGCCCAGCTCAGCTGCCCACCTCCTATGAGGGCAAGGGGACAAAACAGGGAAAGAGAAACCAGCAAAACCACAAATTTCATCTTTGGAATGATCATTAAGGGCTTGAGAGCAAGATCTCACTGGTTTGTGAAGTAAATATTCCACTAAAGCCTCACTGCTGACTGGGAGCTTGGAGGCAGCAAGACTCCAGGTTTTCCATTCTTGGGTAGCAGATGGTGGGGCAGAGATGGCAACCCCAGGTGAATCAGCAGTGTCTCAGGGTAGCTGAGGTGCCTTTGCCAAGCCAGAGCCCTCCTTTCCCCCAGAGCCGTGGTTGCAAAGATTCACTCGAGGGAGCCTTTCTCACACACGTGCTGCATCCAGCACTGCACACACACGGAGCTCTCACCCCAGGGCAGCTGTCAGACCGTGCTGCCCACGGCAGCCAGGCCACCTCCAGAGACATCCCCTGCTCCTACGGGGCAGCCCAGTGAGCAAACAGCCACAGTTAACCGAGGAGTGACCCACCATTTCTCCCTGCTTTAGATCCTTCCACACCCACAAGGGGAGCTCACCCACCAGCTCAGTGAGTTTCACGCTAACAGTGCCAGCAGAAAGGGGAACACCTTCCACCCCGCACAGGAACGAGTGCCAGCTCGGGATGGTGAGTAAACACAGCCACCATCTCTGCCCAAACGCTCCTACATTATCCTCTCAAAGCCATTCCAGTCGAAAATCCTCCACTCCCTTTGCAGAAAGGCTCCTTGTCACGCCTGCCTGGCCCCAGGCTTGCCTTGCCCCACCTTCCCCAGCTCTCCTATTCAATTTAGGTAAAAGCCAGTTGTGTGCCAGGCCCTGGGCTTGCACAACACTTTTCACTCTCTGTTTCCTACAAAAAGCCTCCTGAAGAGCTCCCTCTCCATCTGAAGAGGAGAGTTTGCTTGGGGTTCCTTTGGGGTGGGTCTCTGGGTGTGCGTGTTTGGGGTTTCTGTGTGTTTGGGGTTTGTGTTTGTGTGTGTCCCGTCCCTCTGGCTGCAGATTTCTCTCTGTATCTTCACCTGCCCAAGGAAATCTGCCACTGTGCAGTTTACAGCGTCCTTCTGGTACAATTTTCCTGCACCCACCAGTGAAATTTTGGGAGCAAATGTGTGCTGGAGGCTCTTTAGAGACCTAAATTTATCAGAGGTAAAACCAAGGCCGAGTTACAACTAAGCTACAGAATTACCCTTCAATGTTCGGAGTGAAAATGTTAGAAGGGATTTTCTCATTCATTCTCCAATTAGTTTTCCCCCTACAAAATATATCTAGTTGTCTTGAAGCTAGGTTCAGCTGGTTTAAATTCAGTTTACACTCATTAACCAGCACTGCACAGAAGACTGAAGCGTTTCAGACACCAGAGAGAAGATACAAAATAGTGTGATCAAGAAGTGGAAATTCTTACAGGCACAGAGTACAGGAGATTCCTAAAGATCTGGAGAGGTGTGTGACAGCCCCGTGTCTGAGATGGGAGAGACAGAGCAGCAAAGTCTGCGCTGTGAAGGAAGAGATCAGGAGCTCCTGAGGGGACACAGGAAGAACGAGACAAGTGGCAGGTGTCCCTCGTTGGAACGAGGTGATCTCAAAGCCCCTTCCCACCCAAACCATCCTGGGATCCTATGAGGAGGCAGCCTGGTGTTCTCTGTGGGCCACATCTGATGAAGCAGAGATGAACTTTCCGTAGGGAGGGGGTATTTCACTGTGTGAGTGTTTCACGTGAGCACGTGCTGGTCAGGGTGGGAGTTAAGATGCACCTGTGGACCCGAAATGCCTCTGAATTCTCTTGCTTTTCAGAAGGCAAAGCAGAAGCAGCACAGAGGATATCAGCACCTTCCCCCTCCCCCTGCTGCCTTCTCGTTTGGAACAGATGAAGCCTTGCTGAGAATTCTTCGTGCTCCCCTTATCAGCAGCCTAAATCCTCGCACTGATGAGGAACACCGAGCCCTTTTTGGACCGAGACGTGGTGTTTGTTTACCTTTGCGTGACACATCAGAGCCCAGCCTTCAGGAAACAGAACAAGGTCAGTCCTCTGCTGGTGCTCTCCGTGGCTGCTTGGCTCTGGGACGTGGGCCTGTGAAGAGGCACATCTTTCAGCATCAGCAGATTTGCAGAACGCCCGCTCTGCTTTGAAACGGGGGGAAATTGATCCTGCAGGGCTGTTTACTTCACCGACACGCCTCGGAGTGCTGTCACGGCACCTGCAGGTTGCGTAATTGCTATTTCTCCCTCAACCAAACATCAGCAAAATTTGTAGTAGGCAAAGGTATAATCACAGGGAGTGCTGCAGCCAATTTTCACAGCTCAGACATAAAAAAAAGGAAAAAAGCTAATTAGCAACACCTATTCTGGAGCCTACCTGTGCTCTTTGTTTATTACCTGCCCCCTGAACCAGCACTGGCTTTGGGAAGGGAGCTCATCTGAGCACGAGTGATAACCTGGTACATGCACACGGCTTCCTGAGTGACACTACGTCACTCGGTACCACATCCAACAGAAATGTATCCAGGTTTATTTTCCTGAGCTTTTAAAAGAGTTTATTTTACATGATTCATGGGCCTTATTGAATTTTATGTTCACACACAGAATCAATGAAGATAATCCTCTGCTCCCTGAGATCTACAAACAGATCCTTCCCATTCCTGCAAGCTGCAGCCTCCTTTTGTCCAGGCACAAGCCAGAGCTGGCTCACAGTGGTCACTCTGCTGGCAATGCCTCCTTTCCATGAAGATTTTCATCCACAGGCAAGACCTGAGCTTCCTGTGCTCTTTCAGCCTGCCCATCACCTCTCACACCCCCCTGCAATTCCCTGCCATGTTTTGTGCTGGATTGATCCCCACATAAGGAAATCGAGCAGAGCTCATCTAGGAATGCAGGGAAATTTCATCAAGGTGATTTTTTGGGAAGTGTGCAAACCTTGAAATTCTTCCTTTAGCAGACTTCTTCCCTCTCATTTTTTGACCCACATTAATCCAACTTCCTTGACCTCACTTTGTCCAGCTGCTCTTTTAAGAATAAGCTATGGTCAGCTACAACATGCAGCAGTGTTGTGGCTCCAAAAAAGGCCCCAGTCTTCATCTGTGACAAGCTTATGCTGCATTTTCTGCACAAGTAAGACAAAAGATTTAGAAGAAAAAAAATCTTGTCAGAACATTAATTCCGACCAAGAATACGAGCCTGTTTTGTGAAGGGTTTAGTAAATCTTTCCTTTCACCACTTCCTTCTATTCCTCATGGAATTATTCTTAAAAACACCAAACCAAAACAACAGCAAAACCCCAAATTTTGAAGACTGAGAGCCAACAGAGTGTGTTGGTGTCCCATCACCACACAACAGGCTGAACGCTCTGCTCCAGTTCATCCACCTCAGAACTGGGGCTCAGCCTCTGGCTCGGGGTGCATCCTCAGTGTCCCTTTGAGAAGGGGCTGCCCAGCTCCCGAAATAACCAGCCCTGGCTGGAGCCTGTCCACAGCACAGTGGTGGTGGGGGGGATGCAGCACTTGCCAGAACGCAGGTATGGATGAATGAGGATGCTTAAGGGTATGCAGCAGTAAGGAGATACTTCTCATGTGACTGATCAGAGTGAAAACCATATTCCAGTTTATTACACTGCCTGCAGATATAAAATTGAATGGTAATTGTTTGAACTGGATTCAGCAATACCTACCACAATCCACTAATGAAGGAGACCTGTGTTGTCTTGCACTCTTGGATTAGGATTGTTGAGTACATTGTATTTTTAGAACAGCAACGAGGATCTTTTACATTACTCATGGAGCACACGGCACAGGTTTAACCAGGTAGAACAACTTGTCTGGCTGCTGCAGAACTGCAGCAGGGGAAATGCTGGGACTGGTTTCTGTAGGGCGCAGGAGAGAGGGCTGCAGCCTGATTCAGGGCTTATCTGAGACTATAGAGGACTTGCACTGGTTTCACTGGGTTCTCCTCAAGTCTATACTGAGATCAATTAAGAAAGTTGCCCAGTTAATCTCAGTGGAGCAGTTTTGTGATTGTTTATTTTTTTCTTTTAATCT
Source organism: Mohoua ochrocephala (assembly GCA_013398855.1). NCBI lineage: Eukaryota > Metazoa > Chordata > Aves > Passeriformes > Acanthizidae > Mohoua > Mohoua ochrocephala. The sequence continues at coordinate 168,825 of VZTA01006576.1, read as the reverse complement.
GGTCCTGCTTTCCGCTCAAAGCCCTTTCAAAACAACAAATCTTTCATTTCTCTATAACATCTACAAGAGGCAGATTAAAAAAAAAGTACAGATCTCTACCTCATAAAATATTTCTTTGGGGTGGGTCTCTGGGTGTGCGTGTTTGGGGTTTCTGTGGGACCCTAAAAGTGGAGCAGGGATGTGTATACAGACTGATAAACCCCTCCAGGAGCAACTGATGCAGAACAGCACCTGAGGAAGTCCCTGGCTTCCCCACGTGCCAGGAACACCGGGGCACAGGCACATGGGTGTGAGGGCCAGCAGGCAGCAGCTCTGCGAGCCACAGAGCCTGCGTTCATCAGGGGCAGCACTGACCATCCAAGTGCTGATGCAGGTCACTGCAGGGCTCCCCAAACCCAATTGCTCCGGGGTTGTTCAATGTCAACCTCGCAAGCTCACGGCGCTGCTGATTCAAAGGGAAGGGCAGGGCTTGGTGAGAGATGAGGCTGCTGGACCAGAGAGAGGACCAGAGCAAGCAGCATCAGTAAAACAAAGACCCTCAGCAGTTTTAATTGCCTCCCTGCCTACTCTGTTCTCCACCAAATAATGCCTCCAAGAAAGCCAGATTCACCCTTGGCTGCACTGGTTCCTTGTATGGAGGGATCCAAACTCCTGCTGTCTCTAAACCAAGGGGATCTCCGGTGTGTGACCCTGATCAGACAGGTCATCCCTCACAGTTTAACAGTGCTGAAATTCTACTACATTTTGTACCCCAATCAGGGTTCTTTGGTATTTTCAAAGTAAAAATGCTTCAGGTTTTGTACTTTTGTGGGGATTTTGCCTTTTCTTTTTCTTTTTTTTTTTTTGAAACTTTTGCTTCACAAAGGAGAACAAGAACATAAAGCCCTGTAAAATACATGGTTTGGCTAATTTCCCCACATAGAGAAGCAGGGCTTGGAGCACAGCTGGGGAGGCTGGAATGTCACCACAATCTGGTGCACAGCCCTCACAAACAGATCAGCACAGGAACCAGTGTGAGTGAGGTCCCAGCTCCCCAGCCAACCTCCCACAAGTGCCCCAGGACGTGACACTGGTTGTGTGACCTTCCAGAAGCGTGGAAGAACACTTGTGTTTTCTACATGCAGGAGCTGGATTTGGTCCCCTCTGCTTAGGAGAACTTCATGGAAAGCACTGTGGGTGGAAGAGTCATTTCTGAACTGACTGCTCTCCTGTGAGGCTCTCACTCTCAGTAACTGGGCTGTAATTTTTTTTCCCCTCAATTCCACTGCAAGCACTGTGTCGAGTCCATGAGGCTGAGCAGAACCGAGCTGTTTGCATCAGTGCTTGAGAGCAGGATCCAGCTCAGACCTCACCTAGCAGCAGTTGCTGGGAGATCTCCCAGGGAAAACACCCTTCTGATTGCAGCGGGGGCTGCGGGCAAGCGGCTGGGCAGCCGGGGAAGGCTCAGAAGGAAACACATGGAAGAAGATATGGCCGTGAGAAGAGGTTCCCATCCCCTCAGCACACTCGGATTTGCAATCATATCTCCCTTATTTGTAGGAAGCTGAAGAGCTACACGCCCTGCTGTAAACGTGGCCAGGGAGCTGCCGGTGACATCGCAGCAGATGGCATTTGTCCACAGCAGCAGGAGCCTTTCCTGGGGACGAGGGAAGCTGGAGTCCAGCTCAGGAGAGGCTGGAGATGGGAGGGAGAGCACCAGAGCATGGCAGAGGTGAGCTGTGGTGCCACTGCATCACCCTGCCGGGCTCAGGGAGGCAATTCCTGGCATTCTGGTTCCCCTCTCTGTAAAGCCAGTTCTGTTATCAAGGAAGAAAATAATATACCGACCTCTTTTTTTCTTTTGTTTGTTCTGGCTCTTACACTGCCATGCCAGCGCCTGTCCCGTGTCAAACATCTGCTCCTCCCTGCCCAGCAATGCTGCTCGCTGCCACCTCGTGCCGATGACACGGATGTCCCCGAGCAGAGACAAATGTCACCCCGGTGCCTGGCTGTCACACACCCCGGCTCCCCCCGGGAACCCGCAGGAGCCCCGTGCCCGGGCAGGGCAGGGACGGAGCAGCCTCGGAGCGCCCCGGAACGCGGGGAAGGAGGAGGCGAAGCCGCAGCAAGGGCTGGAGAGCCACGGTCCAGCACCCAAAACTGCCTCCCCCAGCCCAGATCAGGGCATTCCTGCTGGGGAGTGGGCACAGGGAGCAAAGCGGGGTGGGACCCAGCCGGCTCGCAGTGGCTCTGTGGCTGGTCCCGAGCGCTTTGAGGCTTTGGGGGATGTTTTGCAGCCTGCCCCGGAGCCTGGGAGCTGGGTAGGGTGATATCCACCTCTGCTGCGAGCAGGGCTCCGGGGCGTAGCTGCATAATCTGCGCTGGAATTTTCACAGAAGGGCTGTTAGTACGTCAGCCGCGATATTCCGCTTCTGTCTGGCTGCAAAGGGGGATATGGAAAAAAATCAAAAAAAGTGTTAATCAAGTGCTAATCTTGCTGCTAATTATTGTAACTGCTTACATTTGGAATTTCTGTATATGTCTCTCTTATTTTCCTTCTCTAAATGGGAGCAAAATGTACAAAAGGGCAGGTATTTCCTCCTTTCTGGTTCTACTCCACCTATTTATTGGGCCATACTACATGCCTGGGAGTTTCATAATGGGAATTGGAAATGGAATTAAAGAAAAGGAAATTGCTACAAATGAAGCAATTTCCTGGGTGTAAACAGGGCTTGGAATTTTGAAGAACAGATTTCACATGAAAACATATTTTGTTCTGTCAAACAAATGTGACGACTTCTTGTTAGATACTATTTAGCCGAGAACATTAACAAATAACCTCATCATGATTCTGATGACATAAAAGACCAAGGGCTGAGCGCTGGAGTCCTGAATTGGGCAAAACTCCAGAACTTCGGTGATACTTTTGTCCAAGTAATCACATCAGGGTCTGGTCTTGGCAGGTTCCAACCCTAATGGATAACAATACACCCTGGACTGACTTCTCCACAACCTGTTAACCTGCTTTACAAACACAAATGGAGCCTGGAGGAGCTAAATCCATGGATTTCCGCCAAGAGGGAGATTTAGCCCAGTTTTAGGACAGCCGGGTGTCTGCACAAAGCTCAGCCTGGGCTGGGACACTTTCAGGGATGGGGCAGCCACACATTCTCTGGGCAGCCTGCTAAATTATTTCAGAAATATCAATTTGAGCTTCTACTCATTTAAACTTCTTTAATAATTTCCCTCCTCTCTCTTTCAGCACTGAGGGTTGGACGCTGACAGCTGATCTTCATATCAGTGAGGGGCTTTGAATGCAAAAGATTCCGTTAATTTGCCAAAACTAAAAGAGAGTTTGAGGTCTCTGTACGAGCTAATATTTTCTGAACACCTTGTAGGTAACTCTGCTGGGCAGCCCACAGGCAGATGTGTTGATAGTCTGAACATTTGAACACTCAGGGCTAATTCCAGCCCACTGGAGCTCCCTGCCTGCCACGCAGAGTGCACGTGGTGGTGTTTGTCTTTTGCATATTCCACAACTGAAAAGAGCAAAAGCATTACATCTGCAAACACTGCCTCCTGCCAGCGTGCATAATTCTTTTTCTGGAAACTCTTTGAAGACTTGGGATCAAATGCAGAGGTATTAAATTCCATTTTAGCCCTCTCCCTTCCTGGTGTGGCCTGGTGGTTGCGTGCACCACGCAGGCACAAAACATCAGTGTCAGAACCCACCAGGGAACACGCCCACGGCAAGGCATGGAATGGATTTCACCACCACGCACCGAGGTTCCACTGAGGCAGAACATGGGCTTAGCTGTCTGTCACGGCAGCAAAAGCAAATCCTGGATGGACCAGAGGTAAGAAAATCATTCATCCAAGAATAATCAACTTTTGGAAATCGTTCACTGCTGCTGTAACTGAGCACAATGCACCAGCAATTAGTTGTGCATCGTTGCTTTTAAATTGCACAAAGCTGACTGCAGTGGGGGTGGTGGATATTTGCTAAGCTGGGTTTATATGAAATAAGAGATCACCTGGAGGAGGAATATTACTGGAATTTACATTTCAGGTCATATCTGGGAATTTACATTTCAGTTGTAGAACGTCTCCTCTTGGCTTTCACAAGCAATGATGTCATAGATCAAAGATACTGGGTATCTCAGGGAGCCCTGCTGAAGACACAAGGGATAATTCAACATTTGCAGACCAGCTCCTACTCTTATTTGTACTGGAGTTAATAAGAAGTGATTCCATTGAAGCCAAGGGAAGATTTTATTCCAGTGTGAGGGATATGGGAATGAGACAAACAGGGTGCACCCATGGACCCCGCTTCCTGCTCTGCTGCTGTGTCCTGGCTGTAAACTTAGGAGGGAACTTCAACAAGAAGTAACTGATCTCTTTATAAAAATACAAGGTTTGATGCCAAACCAGCTTCTACCCATCAGCTGAGAAAGAAAAAATAAAGTGCATGGTTACTGTCCTAGCCTTTGTTTGTCGAGGCTTGTTGGTACCACTGAGATCTCTGCAACTTTCCTTTTACAGACTCCTGTTCTTGTCTTCACTTCTTCTGTCCTGCTCCTGATCCTGGAGACAACCTCCCCAGTGTTGAAGCCTCAGACGAGTCCTGACCTTTCATTTAAATCCTTCCTTCAAGCACCTTTCTCTAGGAATCCTTTACTGTAGCTCCTGCAGCCACACTGAAACGATTCTCACCTTTCCTCTTTTCCTGTGTGCTTGTAAGAACGACTTAATTCTTTTTCATAGGAAATTTTCAGCAGCCTCCGTGTCCCTTCATGCTGCTGTGCAGGAGCTGTTTCACTGACACTGCACAAGTGAGAAATACCTCTGGGTAAAGTGAATGTCTGGGTGAGTGAACAGAAACCTCAAGTTACAGCAGACCCTTCAGCAAAAGCAACTGGAAGGAGCAGTAAATACCACTATCATTTACAATTGGAATATAAACACTGTCCACCAGCAGCCTGGCAGTTCAAAAGCGAGCTAAGGACTCCATCAGCAGCCTGGTTTGCTTTGAATAATTAGTTTTACAAGAGAACATTGATCAAAGGCACTGGTAGCGAGTTTAGTGAAGTGTTCATCGTGTACAAAGTCGCTGGAAAATTACTCAGCCCTGAACTCAGCTCAGCCAAAATCAGGTAAACCATAAATAACCAGGGCTAAAGATGATCAGTCAGCTCTGAACAAAGGAATTCCAGAGACAGCAAAGCATGGCTGCATTCTCAGCAGCGATGGATGGTGTTAACGAGGAGCCTTCAGAAGTTCCCTGTCCCAGCAGTGGCTCAGGGGTGCCAGCTCTGAGCTGCTGTTCCACCCCCAGATGTGCTCTGGGAAGCAGAGCCAGCCCTGCTGCCTCTGCACACAGCAGAGAAGTGCTTTCACGGGGGGGAGAGAGCAGCTCACCTCTCTGGAAGCTGTTCCAGGCCACAAGAAACCCACAGCGACAAAAATGCCAAGATCCTTGGTGCCACCTAAGTAACTGAAAAGACAGTGAAACACTGGAGATGCAGGGAAAGCTTCTTGATGTGTGGTGGTGAACTGAGAGAATAACTCGGGCTTTCTGGAAGGAGCTCATCCAGCTGAAACACAGGCCAAGGTCTCATCTTTTGCTCAGGGCTGCTCAAAGAGTTTTCTGCAGAAACTGAGGTTTGGGGAATGGTTGTCTATAACTTTTTGCACATTTCCAGCTAGTTAATCACTGAAACACTTCCCTTATGTGAGGGAAAACGTATTTCTTCTATGAAACCTCTTGTGTTTGTGGAAAGGCTGCCCCAGAAGCCTTTCATCTCTCCAGAAACGTGGCAGAAGCTCTCCTGAGGACAGCTGTGACACTGGCTCGGGCTCTGCTGAGGGAGCAGACTGGGAGTGCTGACCCTCCCGAGTGAGCACCCGTCAGATGTCAGCGATTTCTGACCCTCACCATCACACAAAAACAAGGAGATGGTGTCCCCAGGAGTCACTCCTGACTCGTTTGCAGCCCTGCACAGCTTTAACCTTCCACAACAGTTTACTTAATTACACGTAGTAGTTTATAACCAGTGGTTCTTGTCCACCCAATTAGACAGAGAACTCCCTTTCCAAGTACATGAGGCACATTTTTTTCCTCAGTTTGGAAATAAACTCAGAATTTCAAGCAATTCCACGTGCACCTGCTGAGCCCACAAGTAAGCACATTCATTCCTTGCTCCTGTTTCTGGGGGTCAGGGAGGGAGCCACGTTAAAAATGTTCTCTACCAAATGCTCACTGTAGGGATATAATCAATGAAAGTAAATCAGAGAGGGCAAACCAGATGCTGCTTGAATTAATTTCCAGTCTTTTCGAACAGTGAAAGCTCCTTGCAGCACTAAAGCACATGCCAGCATGAGCCCTCTTGCTCTTTTAATGCCACACCAAGGTATTGGCCAGTATTTGTCACTAAGAAAAAGCTGCATTTTCTCATTCCTTGTTGAAGTTCACATTCGAGACAAAACTCCAAGGAACTGAATTTGACCTTGAACCGATTCCAAAAATTTAGCTTGTGCACTTCCAGTTGAAAGAAAAATCAGGGATCCTGGCTCAAGGGTGAAATGGAAGCCTTGTTTGAACTACAAAATTAGTGCAGTTTGAGAAAAATGACTGTATAGTACGGGGACATAAATTAAAGGTAAATCATGCAAACAATGAAGTTTTTTTTAAAAATAAAATCACTTTCCGTTAAAAGTCAATTATTTCTCTGGAAGGTCAAACTTATTTTCAGTAATAACACTGTTCACTAGTAGACCATGAAGACCTGAACACGTCTGAAATATGTAGAACTTTTAATATGCACAACAGAAACTGGGTGTTGGAACGGTGTCAAAGAGTCTCTGCGAAATTACAATGCAAGTCGGACCGCATGAAGTAATCAAAGTCTCAGTTTATTAAAATGTGTTATTTATGGCTTACAGAAAATATTTCTTGTCTGTGAAAGAGAAATGAGTTAAGGATTAACCCTTTTAATATTAAGAGGTTCCCTTTTTTTCATTAAACATACAAATACCGAATTTTATTCATGAAGCAGGCAAAGCAGAGATGCCAAGTCTCCCACATTATCATCCACTGGATTCATTCTCTAGCTAATAAATCTTCTGATTCACATGTTCTGCCCACGGAATGCTAATGCCTTCCCTGCTGGCTGGGCTGCTGACACGGTGTCTGCGAGGATTGCCCTGGCTGCTGGCACTGGCTGGCACTGTCCCATAACAGGGACACCTTCCACTGTCCCAGGCTGCTCCAAGCCCTGTCCAACCCGGCCTTGGGCACTGCCAGGGATGGGGAACACATCCAGCAGGATGGCAATGTTAAACATCTCTCCTGTTCTTGCCCAGGGAAAGGAATGGCTGGGAGAGAGGAAGGCAGGGACACACGGACACATCCAGAGCGTTCACCAGGCCTGGCCCAGCAGTGCCAAACCCGGCAGCCCCCATGCCACGGGCAAACAAAGCTCTCAGCACCTGGCCACGGCTGCACATCGTTTCAAAAAGCAAACAGAGTCCAAGTTCTTATTCAGCTACCGTGGATTTATTGAAGGTTTGCATGAAACACACAACAGTCATGCCCTGTTTTGGTAGAACGCAGGAAAATGAACACACAACAGTTCCTTGCACTGCATCTGTTCTCCGGGGGTCTGCTGGGTTTTTTAAAGTCACAATATTGAAGTGATGGCGGGTTTAACACTTTCCAAATGCTTTTAAGTCTGAATAGTTCAGACCTGAAGTAAGTCTTCCCTTAGGGATTTAATGTATTTAATTATCTCTGAAGTTTTATCCATCATAATAGCTAAGTGAAATCATTGCTCTTGTATAGAACAAAGGGAAGCCAAACATATAAATCAATATTTGATTTTTTTAAAGTTATTTACTGGAGTAACACGGCAGGCATTGAAACAGTAAAAGAATTCTCAATAATTGTTTTTTTGATAAAATAAAAACTTAACAAAAGGGTATTTTAAAACAACAAAATTCAAGACTAATTAGCCAAGAGAGATGGAAGTGTCCTCAGCAGCACGGTGGGAGAGGCAGAAAGATGGACAATGGAGACTTTTAATCACTTCTGCACTACTTTTGTGGGGTTAGTTAAGGCTCGACTGGTCAGTGCTTATATAAAAGTGACCTCGAACTCCCCTCAGGATGCAAAAGACCTTCACAAAAGCCCGGGGCAGTGAAACCATTTTGTGCGTGTTGTTCCACTGGGAACTTGGTACTGGTTTCTCTTGCGGTCACATCCTTATGCAGTCTCAGAAAGGGCACGGGGACACCAATCCTTTTCCAGTTCTATCTTTCAGCAAATCACAGCATTCCTCCCCCAAGATGCACAAAGCTGTGGCTCCCATGCAGCTCTGTGAGCTGTGAGGTGTGAATCCATGTGGTACATAGGGGGTTACACAAAAGTGGCACAACACATCCATTTAATTATTATTATATCCTAAAACTCTGTCTTACATTGCACGTGTTTCCCATCATCCTATCAAATACACAGCCTACAAGGGATATGATTGGAATCATTTCCCAACCAGGCATCAAAAAATGGATTAATTCTCGAGCCCATTAATCCATGCTTTGCCTCTTGGCTCGGGTCCTTCGTTCCCCCCTCGGTGGTGCTTGGAGCTGGCTGTCCCTGCCTGCCAGCCCTGCTGTCACCGCAGCTGGGAGCTGGGAATGGCTCTGCCGGGGTGGCAGCGCTCACACACCATCAGGGGACTCAGTCCTGGCACTGAAACCAAGCCACAAAGCGGAGAACGCCCCAAATCCCGCCCGGAGCTGCCATCCCCGCTGCAATACCTGAACCCGTGTGTCCTCCCTCCGGCCTCTGAGACACTCCGACACCGGCGGGGCCCCACCCTGCTCGGAGAGACAAAGGCAATGCCACTCCTCTGATAAGGAAATTCGAAGCATTTCCTTGGATTTATCAACTCCCCAGTGTTTCCTGGCCCAAGGAGGTTTTGCCCATGTAGGGCGAAATCTGAGTCTCCTCTCCTGTGCTATGGCAAAGCACTGCCCCAAAAATACAGCACAGAGAGCTTTGACAAACACGAGCAATCAGGGTTTATTCTGCTGGATGTGACTGTCCCTGGCAACTGAGGAGCAACAGCTTTACTGAGGAGGTTTGTATGGATCCCAATTCACAAACAAGGAAATTAAAGCATACGGGGAAAAACAACTTGCACACCTTCACAAGGGGAACCAGGACTCCTCAGGGAATAGAATCCAAGAGCCCACATCACAAAATCCCCGTTGGAGGTCCTGCATTTGGTAAACACCATGGTGAGTAACAAATGGTACCCAGAATCTATCCCAGTCATGCCCTGGGTGTCAGGTATGACCAGGTGTGCACCCAGACTGGCATTGCCCCTATTTTCTGTGGAGAATATGCAGTGTAGGACCATAAAACCGAGCCACATATCACAGGACTAATTCCAGATGAAAAGTGGAAGAAGAAACACAAGCACGAACCTATCAAGGAGCAGGATGTTCTACACATTTACCAACACCTGGAGAGATGTTCAATTGAAGGAAAATAAATTATCCCAGTCACACTGTTAGAAAGTGAGCTCCTGGGCCATTTTGGTGTACTGTTTAAAGGTAACCCTGCAGCAGTTAGATACCAATCACATCACCACCACAAACATCACAGAGAAGTTCCAGGAAAGGAGCTACAGTCCAACGCATCCACCCAGGTTTCTTTAATCCTTTTTCCTCTCAGGCAAATTCCAGACCTTTCCCACCTGCCTGCTGTACCCTTGCTGATCCATTATCAGCAAACTGCTGATAACGTTGAACTGGAAGTGAACCTGCTGCAAAGGGTTAAGGTGGCTGCCCCGTCACAGAGCCAAGTGCATGGACACAAAGTGTATGAAACCCCCATGAGAGGAGAGCACAGCAGCCATGGCACTGATGTCCAGCCTAGGAGATGTCTGATGGGCACCATTTGCTTTCTTTCCTTCAATGAAAGGTGTTGCTTTTAAGGAACTACCCCTTTAACAAGCCCTAAAACGATCCAGAAGGATGCCCTGGGCACAATAATACCTGTCTGAGACACCACATTTATTGATTTAGGTCATTTGGTGCAAAACAATGAGACCTCATAAAAAATATGCTCATTCTTGGGTTTAACAGGAGCCTTGGAATGTGAAGCTCTTTGTCTTGTACCCTCAGAGGACATCAAGGACACCAGGAGAGGTAAGGCTTTCCAGGAGGGATTTTGCCCTGACACCGAGCTGTAAGTGCCACACTGCACAGCCCACACTCCTTGGGCACCACTCTCTATTGGCTGCTTTGTCAAGAGGATCAGCAAAAAACCCTTTAGTGACACAGTGAAGTTAAATTCTCTGTGCTGTGCAAACAGCATCCAGAACGATCTGCCTTACAGAACCCACTAAACTTCCTTTAGAATTTAAAAACTGGCTGTCACTTCCAATCTGGAGTCATTTTGAGCTGCTGCCTGCTTTTACAGATGCCCCCTTTGCCTGCCTGGATGTGCAGGTGAGGAGGGTGCACCACTGACACTGCTCACAGCTTCGCATGCTGTGCTTTGCAGGCAGATTCTCTCCTCTGATTCAGACTTCCAGAGAATGATTAGGTTCTCATTTTGCCCCAGCACTTAGTTTTCAAGAATTCTGCCCCTGAAATCTGTGAGGATTATCTTGATCTGGAAAAGATTCCCCCTTCCTTCGTTGCTGCCTCGGGCACGTCCTGACAGGCCGTGGCATCCCGTGAATGTCAGAGAGCAAGCACAGCAGCAGCAGCAGGGCACTGACACACGCTGGGGACGTGCTCCCTCCTGGGCCAGGAGCAGCTCCAGCTCCCCATCTCACCCGAGGTTCTGTGATTTCCCTCATTCTCTTTACCAGGTCAGGACGAGCAGTTTGCTCCAGCGAAGAGCTTGCTTAGTGTGGAGCCCAAAGACTCCCCCAATGAAGGGGCACCTGAGCATCTTCCTTATTAAATTAGGAAGTTAAGAGCCTCCAGAAGCCTCAGAGAGTGATTTTGGATTCATCATCACAACTTGTTCGAGAACAGTCTACCCTCACTGAAGCAGCAATCAGACTGGGAACTTCCTAGAGCCAGACCCTCTGGAGATGTGGAATATTTCCTCATTTTGCCAACAACCAACCACAGTACTGGAATGGTTTTCTAAAGAAACTATTTTTAAAAATTTTCCTTTTTTGTTTTTTTTTAATTTTCCAATAGCCAAAAGAGTTCATGTAATCCTAAATCTTAATCCAAAGACCCCTGAAGTCAAAGGAAGCCTTTACTGATGTAATCCCACCCCAGGTGCTGTTGGACAGCACTTGGAGTGGCCATGCACTGGTTTTGAGTTGTTGATACACACAGACCTGTCACCATGTGCACATGATTCAAATTGGGGCTTTTTTCCCAAGAAAGGACATAATAATTCCTCACTGGGTCATTGTATCATCCATCAGAGACACTTCTATTTGCAGGTAGCAGGGACTGCATCTCTAACCTGCGTGAAGTGGCCAAAATTATTGTTCCACTTATGCTGAAAGTGAGACCTTGAGGTCAGTGGTTGTCTGGCAGACTCGAGTCACCCTCCAAGCTCTGCAGAACTGCAGGCTGGCATCTCCATGGCACAGAACTTCAGTGCCCTTCCCAGCGGGACTGAGCTCCTGGAGACCAAACAGGGAAGTAAGCTGCATTATATTGAATTCGTGGCTTTGGGCACACCTTTTACTCTTGTCAAAGTGCAATAAATGCCCCATTGATTCCCTGTCTCGACAGTTTAAAAGTGCCAATTCTGCACAGGTGGCAATTCTGCTCACAGGATTTACGCTTTGATCATGGCCTGACCCTGAGTTCCCCAGTCTGAACGAGCCATCAGGTAACTGTGGATGTCTGAGGTGTTGAGAGCTTATCTCCACCTGATTTGACACCATCTCCCTTTCCAGTGGGCACTGAGGGCGCTCAGCACCCTCTCCAGATTCATGTGGTGCCTTACAAGCCCTCGAGGGTGTTGTTCTGACTCCCCAGCCAGCAGCCTGTGCTGTCCCATAAGAACTGAGGTGCAGCAAAGTGATCCAGGTGCTGCTTTTGGTTTTGTTTTTCCCTTCCTCGTGTGTTGTTACCACGTTTCACTTTCCTTAGAGCCCAAGAGCTTCCATCTGCCCAGGAGACAGCAGGGATTTCCTACAGCACTGGGCACAGCAGGGCTGCTGGCACCAGAGCCTGCAACTCCCACAGCAGCACTGCATTTGTCTGAAACAAGCACAGGCAGAGCTCAGAGACAAACTGTGAAAACAGAACCTTATCAATGTCAATATACAGCCTCCAAGGATTTGGAAATGCTCTCCTACAGCACCTCAGACACTGTGCCAGAAATCACAGCTTTGTGGGCTCGTGGCAGCGGTCCCCAGTGTCACATTCTGCAGCGTCATACGCACCTGAATGAAGGGGGACAAAGAAAATTAAACTGCTGGCTCAGAAAAATCATTATTGCTAACAGGGAACAGCACTGGGAGATTCGAAGAGAAACAGCACAGGACTCTCTGCAGCACAGACACCTCAGAGAGAGGACTCTCCATAAAGAGACAAGACAGCAGCTGGGCACGAGTGCCTCTAGACCATTAACTCCAGCTGCGTGATTTCCTTCTTTTGTTACAAAAACTAATAAAATAAAATCACAGAACTGCCATCATTCTCTAATAACTTCTGTTCACTACTGTGCAGTGAACAGAAGCAAGCCTAGAAATAATGGGCTCTGTGACTGCCAAGAGCTGGTTATCATCTTCGTTTGTCTTGGGCCAGAATAGAACGATGTTACAAATCTGCTGCTCCATTTTCGTGTTTCATGGATTTATCTATGAAGAAGACACACCAGAGGTTCATATTTTGCCGTGACTTACCAGAACAGGTGAAATAATCAACACCACCAGCAGCAGAGCTGCTGCAGTTGGACTGGTCCCTGATTGCTGGTTCGTGGTTGGCACCTCTGTGGCCCCAAAATACACAATTTTCCTGCAGCTGGGGCACTAGGAACATTTTTCACCCATTTCTCTAATAAGAATTCACCCTCTGCTGCTGCCTTTTCCAGTACCAGAGAAACCTCTTGCCTTTGACCAGGTATTTCTGTGAACCCTGATGGAACTTAGAGAGCATTGCCCCCTGACCCAATCTAGCTGGAAATAAGCTCAGTATCAGAGACTGGTGGGAGAATCCCACTAGTTCCTTAGAAAAGAAGATAAAAAGATAAAGATTGAAGAAATTAGGAAAATGACAACAAAAAGTCTTTCTCAGCTATTAAACTTAACAGTCTACATACAGTTTAATTGCTTGCTCTGTTTTCAGTTTTGAGCATATGCTGTTGTAATCATCAAGTAAAAACAGGGTTTAGGTATGCAAGATAAGTTTGTGGATAATGTGAAAGGAAAAATGTTGAGGCATACTATACCTTGAGTATTTACATTCCTGTTTTTATAATTATCTTAATTAAAGAGTAATTATTTCACTTACAGATAGACTTATCTCTAACATGAAACTACCTGTCTACCATAATAAAAATTGGAAAACATCAAAATTGCATTTTTTACTGGCTTTAATAGCTGTTCTGCACTTTAAATGCCGTCTTCACCACAAGGAAAACACATTGTTATATTCCCTTGGCATTCTTAATTTGTAAAGAGCAGGCAGGTTGCTAAGAATGGAAGCAGGATTTCCAGAAGCACAGAATTAGCTGGCTAGCAAAAACATGCTTTCAGTGCCTGAGAAACGAAAGACAAAAACATAAACTGCTAACACAGGGTGAGGCATGAGAGTGTCAGGGGAGCAGGAGAATGAGGCAGGAATGTGTGCTGGTCCCTGGGCTCCCTGCCTGTGCCTGGGGACAGCTCTGGGACCAGGCCCTCCCTGGGACAGCCGGAGCCAGGTGCAGCCGAGGTGTCTCTGCAGCTGATCTGCTTATCCAGCATTTCATCAACTCCTCTGCTTGGCTGGCACCTGCCCCCGGATTCCTGGACAAGACGGATCCAGAGCTCCTGCAGGAGCTGTCCTGGACATAAAGGAGTGCTTCTGTTTGGAGACAAACAGCGCCGGGCAGGAGGGCACGGGGGATTCGCTTTCGCTGGGGCTGACCTCTCACCAGCCACTCGACACCTCACCTGCACTGAGCCCCAGATCAAAGCGGGGCCAAAACGGTGGAACCAGCTCAGGGAGGATGCTGGGTCACTGAACTGCACGGGGACCGGGCAGGAAAGCAGGTGGGGCTTCCAAACAGGTCAGCTCACAAACCTTAACCAGCACCTTTAAACACTGCCTAGAAATAAACTGGGTAAGGCCTTATAAAGCCACCAGAAGTCAGAGCAAGCCTTGCTCTTGCTGAGACCAAGGGAAGCACTCAGCAGAGGGATCAGCTTTGTCGCTGTGTATGTGCTGGTGAAATAGATGTTCCTGCACTCAGCACCTGAGGCACCTTCTAACCCCACTTATTTTCCCAGTCTAGACTCTTTTTTCCCTTTTAAAAAAAAAATTACCAGAGGAAAATGATGCACTCATTGTTACCCAAACACTTCACTGCTCAGCTGAGCCTGAGCTTCCTCCTCCTTCACTCAAAACAAGGCAGGCAGAGGTACAGAGGCTGGACCTGCCAGCAGAGCTGGGCTGGCTCCAGCTGCTCTCTCGCCTGCTGAGGAGGTGCTGAGGCACTGCACGTGAACATCAACAGCTCTTCCACAGCTTGCTGATGGTTTATACGTCATGAGGGAAGGCACTGCACTTGTGGCATTCAAATGAACCAAAGAAAAGCTGGAATGTACCCCAGGAAATGCAGAGATCCCCGGGCGTGGTGCAGAGCAGGACACGGGGCACCGGCCTGTCCTTCCCCAGGAGTGACAGCCACACCGCCGGGCTGGTGGCACTTCAGCAGCCTCAGCCCTGCTCTGCTGAGCCCCTTCACCTCCCTGCTCCTGCCCTCCTGAGGCTGGCACATCCCCTTCAGAGGCTGCTCTTCCTTCCCCCAGTCGTTTTTGGGGTGGGTGTCGATAACAGATCTTAGGGATACTCATTTTTGCTGACAACCAGCTCATCGCAGTGCCGTGACCGTTCACTCACTTGTGTCACTCATGTGTCACTCATTTGTTCACTCATGAGTGCTGGGAAGGTTTTCCTGAGTGCTCTTACCCACCTCACTACTGCTCAGCAGTGATTTTCTTAAAAAAAAGAAACGACAAATAAACCTCACCAAAAAACTCCCAACAAGAAAAACCCCAAACCAACCAACCAAAACCCCCCACAAAAAACCTTCCCCCCAACAACTCACAAAGATCACTTCAATATAGCACCTTAATCTTTTAACTAATGCACAACTGGAACAAGACAGAGAAACCACCAAGTACATTGAGACACAGGAGTTCCTACAGCTGCACTGGAATGATGGCATCAAAGGTGGATATTTATGGCAAGATACACAATAGTGGTTTATTTATGCAACTAGAGAAACTATTCATCTGTCCAGTTTATGTGTTTTCCAAAAAAAAAAGGTGGATTTCCAAAATGGACAGGTATTTTTGGCTCCCAAAAGCTGTCTGTGATGCCAGCACTCAGCTGAAGCCTGTGCTTATGCTGCTGTCCAAGAGATGCTGCTGGGGTTTGAATTTGGGGGTGTTTCCCCTGCTACACGGTTTGTGATATCCCTGAGCTGCCGTGGGGCATCCCTGCCCAGGCTGGGGGGCTGGAACGAGATCATCCTCAAGGTCCCTTCCAACCAAACCATTCCAGGATTCTGTGGCATAACCTGAGTGCTCAAGGAGGCTTATTCATCAGGCTTAGAAAAAAAAAATAAATTGCTAAATAAAAACTTTTGACTCTCATTCACGACAAATGGACTTCCCCTCTGATTATCCGTGCCAGGATTTCACTGTGTAAGGCCTTAATCGCAGTGAGCACAAGTGGGGCTGCAGGGTACTGAGGATAAATGTGCTGCACACACCAATCTGTGACCCAGGCAGGGTCCCGTTTTGGAAAGAGCTTTCCTTTGTTTCCATCCTGCCCTCCAGTGGTTTAACTGGGGGTTCACTGGAGGCTGGGTCAAGGCAGGCACCAACCAAAACACTCCAGCCCGTTCCTCTAGCTGGCTACAGGACGCCAACAAGAGCGGTCACAGGCTGAAATCACTGTGTTTGCAAAAACTGAACAAAGTAAGATCATTTTTTTTTATCTGATGAAGTAATAAACTGTTAATAAAACAGAATCCCCGAGATAAATGCTTCTCAAGGCTGATTAAACCCATTAAGAAGCAAAATCACTTTTCAAGTATAATTGTCAAAGCCTCACATTGAAGACAGATTTTAATTGACTCTTTCTTTATTATTTCGGAGATGACTGGCGTGAAGCTGGGTCAGGGCACGTAGCTGGGTTAGGGGAGGGTTCGGGTGGACATCTGGAAAAGGAAAAGGACTTGGGCACTTCCAGGGATCCAGGGGCAGCCACAGCTTCTCTGGGCACCCTGTGCCAGGGCCTGCCCACCCTCATTTTACCATGAGAGTGGTTTGGTTTCTAAATAATAAACTGAGGTGAAACCAAGGTGGGCCCTTGGTTGGGCCCAAAGACCAATCCACGAGCTCAGTTTTCCTCTCAGTGTCACCAGAAGGACTGAAACAGTAAAGGGAGTTTCTGTGATCTCACCCAACTCCCCGTAAAGGGAGGGCAGCGTTTGGCTCTGGCTGGAATCATTAAAACATGTGATTGATCCCTGTGAGCCATCAGGAAATGCCACCAGCACCTGCACACCGACACAATCGTGGTTTTGGATAAACTTCTGCTGTGCCCAGAACCAGGATTATATAAAGTACAATGAGAAACAGAGAGCGGGGCACCAGCTTCCCATTCCTGTCCCACCACATGACACAGTTTTTTCCAAAGGGAATGTTTAAACATTCTCTATTTAATGCTTAATCACAGGGATGCGGAAAAGGGGGAAGGAAAAAAGGGAATTAATAATTGCATTACTAAAATCAGTTATAACCACCTGTAAAATTATTCCCTTCATTTACCATAAGTGGACGTGGAGAGGGAGGTTGGAGGCATCTTGAATAAGTTTTAATAATTGATAATAATAACCTTCATTATTGTTTTTATTATGGCAAACTTCCAAAAAGCTGTGCTGATCTTTAATATTAGTTCCTCCAGACAATTAGAACACTGGATTTTTTAATATAATGTTAAAAACCTAGAATCTGCGCACTCTTCACAAACCATAAGTATTCTGCCAGTGCCAGACCCTGCGCTGATTATTGCCTGCTAGTTCATTAGGGAATCTTCTCACCCGTTCAATCAGAATGTCTCTGCTCCATTTCCCATCACTTGGGATTACGAAAAACAGCTTGGCACTCAGTCAAACTGGGACAGCTTTGCTGATAAAGCCAGCGGGGGAAGCAAATAATTTGTCAAATCTCACAAGTCCTCACCATAAAGAGCCCTGGAAATCAATCCCCGGAAGCGCTCCGAGTCCGATTCCGCCGGCAGAGAGGAAAGGGCAGCACCGTGCTCGCCGTCACCGCGCTGGCCGAGGGACAGAGCGCTCTGCGGCCTATCTGCTGCTCCCAGAGAGGAAACCTGCGAGATACCGGCTCACACCGGAGCGGGGCAAAGGCAGAATCGAGAAAAGACTTCATGAATTGCCCCTCTGTGAGGTGATCGTGGCCCCATCCCTTCCTCGGGCCCGCGGAGCTGACTGCCTGTCGTCTGAGGGATGGAGGAGAGTTCAGCAGTTTCTCACCAAAGAATCTCAGTGAATTCAATTTCATATCAAAGTACCTATTGATGCCTTGAGTGGCCACCTAAAACACAGAGACCAGACAAGAATTAAGAGAATAAAAGGAGGTGTTTATTTGAAGGGCCTTCAAAGGCTCAC
This sequence comes from Mohoua ochrocephala, assembly GCA_013398855.1. NCBI lineage: Eukaryota > Metazoa > Chordata > Aves > Passeriformes > Acanthizidae > Mohoua > Mohoua ochrocephala. The sequence goes on along the minus strand of VZTA01006576.1, from coordinate 150,950 downwards.
CCTGGGCAGTCCAGAGGCTCCACCCCAGATGGACCCTGGCTCACGGGTTCTTCACCCTTTGATAAGTTTGGTTCATTTGCATATCAGGGTTCATTCTCCAATGATCCCCTCAGTTCATGATGGAATCACCCCAAGTTTGCCCCCCTTTAGAGGCTTTGAGTTGACACCTTTGGGGCCCGGTGTCCTTGGAGTGGGAACCTGCAGAGGTTTGTTGTGTGTGAGCAGCAGGAGAGAACAGCAGCTCCCAGGGCACAGGAACTGCAGAGTCACACACCAGGCAGGGCAGGGTTTGAGAAATATAACAGTGAAAACCTAAGGCCTCATCCTGAACAGGCTGGAAGCAGCCAGGGTGACACCCTTAGCTGCCTTTAGCTGGTCCCGTGCTACCATTCGACACGACTGTTGTTTTGTGCCACCTGTAGTTTTGAAAACAAAACCTCAAACCGTGCACGCCATCCATGTGCCAAATTAATGTTCTGATGTCACCCTTACAAAGCAGAGTTCCTTCGCCCCGAACCCTTTGCTGCAGCAGTGTGAGATATATCAGAACTTCTGTATTAATTGCACGCAAACATTTTGTATTCCAGAGCAGTAATTCCTTTCCCTTGAGTTCCAGTCCTCTCCAGACACGAGTGTGGTTAAGGCTCATGCTGCAGTGCAAATGACTGATATGGATCTAGATAGCACCAGCTATAAACACCTAGAAAGGTGTACTTTACACAAATTAGATCAATTCACATGACAGTGTTTAGTGCATCACTGCATGGACGTAAACAACGTGTAGCAGCATGATGCAATGTGGCATCCAGACACATGCCTGAAAAAATGTCTCTTTTTGAGGCCAGATTGTAATACAGGATCTGTGAAGAAAAATTGTGGCCATGTACCTTGTGTCAGTAGAATTATTGCCCGTGTTATATTTAGCTAGCAGACAAAAACGTTACAGGGCGTGAGCAGACTTTTGCAGGAACATCCTTTGGCAGCTGAACCCCGGACAGACATTGACTGTGGCCTTGGGAGGAGAAGGCTGAGGGGAGATTAGCGTTTTCCTGCGGGTGGGAGGCACCCCAGTGCCTGGCTGCTCGCTGCAGAGCCCGAGGGGTGACGTTACCCGAGGCTGGGGGGGATTAACGAATGCCAGGAGGCATCGCTCACATTCGGCAGATGAGCATTGGGCAAGAGTCACGGGTGGCTCATTCAGAACCATAAATCACCTCTTTCCTGCCTATCTGACCTCCTCTCCCCTCGCTCACGTCCAGGAAGCACCGACACACGCCGTGCCCCCGTGCCCAGGGTGTGAGGGGTACACAGAGAACCGCTCCTTCCAGAAAACTCAGGCAGCCCTCGGCGGGATTGTTGCCATTGTCTGTGGTGCACGTGTACGGCTGGGCTGATGCACTGAGCAGAGGAGAGATGATGTGTGAGGTAGAAACAAATGTCAGTGGATTCAGCAGGCCTGATTACCCAACTGAAAGAGGCAGTATTTTCCTATTCAGTTAGAATCAAAGAGAAGCCATTCTTGGGGGGTAGGAGGGGACTAGTTCTGGGCTTCTCTACCCTTCTCTTTTTTTTTTACCAAGGAATTCAAAGGTGTTCCTCCTGCTTTCAAATATCAGATCATTTCTGGCTGAGCATCATCCCAAGCAACTGCACTCTTGTCTCACAGAGTGAGATGGTGCATCCACGTCTCCAGTCAGCATGCCTGCTCCCGGAGCCTTGGTGCGAATCCATCGGCCCCAGAGACACATCCCCGCTGCGGAGCTCCTGAGGAGCACCTAGGAGAGGGCACGGACCGGTCCTGGAGCTCGGGAGCTGTGCAGCACAGCCCTGCACGGCTCTGCCACAGCAGCACAGGCGGTGGGAGCAGCCGATCCCAGCAGAGCTCACAGCCAGGCGTGCCTGAGTGGCATTGGTGAGGATGGGCACACACACACGCACGCTGAGCGAGGGGAACAGAGCTGCGGCTCAAATAAACACAACCAGCCTGCGTTAGAGTCCCACATCTGCAGGAAAACTCCCTTCCTGTCCTTTGCAATCAGCGGAGAGGGTCGGTGCTGCTGGTTCAGCTCCCCACAGCCGCTCACGGGAGCACAGGGCAGTCTGGGCCCTTTCTAAGGGAATGTCTCCTCAGCAGCAGAGGGAAATGGGCACCTCAGCCTTCAGCCAAAAGGAGAAGCTGCTCTCCCCTGGGAGCTGGCCCTGCACGCCCACGGGCTCTCCCTTTGCTGTCAGACCTCGTGCTGCCCTGCAGAGCACTCTCAGGAACCAGGCGGGTCTCTGGAGCCCTGTGAGCAGCTCAGGGTTAAGTGAAGGGACTGGGCAAGGTCCCAGTAACAATACACCCGGCTTCCCCGGGAGCCGTGGGCTCCCATTGTTTCCCAGTGGCATTTTCCACTCGCTTCCTCAGTGTTTACATGTCTGGTACCCTTGGGCTCTTCAGGGCGGCCCAGGCACTGAGAACGCTCCCCAGGAAGCCCCAGAGCAGGGAGGGTGACAGCCCACAATGGCTCTGGGAGACGCTCGGGGCCAAGACACGCGGGGCCCGGCGCTCGCAGCCTGCCCGCAATTAAGATAATTCCTAAGCAAATAAGCACATCCAGTCTGGAGGCCTTGGGCTGTGGCTGCCTGAGAGGAGCTGCCTGAGAGGAGCTGCCGAGGCAGGGAACATCAAAGAAAGATCTGGGGTGCAGATGGACAGATGGACAGATGGACACATGGAGGGCTCCTTTGGCTCCCTGGATTCATGAAGCCAGACCCTTTTTTCACTGGGAGAAGTTTACATCCCATGATGGAGCTGAACACAGAGCTTTCATTTTTTTTTTCCCCCCCTCCCTTCAGTGCAACAGAGGAATTTCTCAAACACTGACTTCTCTCAGACAACTCTGTAGCCTGGGCAGGTAACGAAGATGTGAACTGCACAGCATTTCTCTCAGGAGTACAGGTGGGATGTGCCTTCCTGCCCACACTTAGGGCCAGCAGTAACCCTTGGGGTACTTCTTGGAATCTGAGTTCATGGACAAGAAAGGGAAGGATGAAGGTCAGTCTTATGGTAATTTTAAAAGAGATTTGGAAAAGCAGAAATGGGGCCACCCGGCCCAGCCCTCTGGTGCTCCTGCTCGCATGGGGATGGTCTGTGGTGGGTTATTTCCACTGAGAGAAAACAGAAAGGGACCTCGAGGGGAGGGGGGAAGCATCTCTTCATTCAGCATTGCGGAGAGAGAATGAAACAATAATGTTATGGAAATGCATGGCAAAGAGGAATTAAATTATGCTGTAATAAAGGAAATTGAATTAATTGTTTACAAGTAGTTATGATTTATTTTTAATGATAGAAAAGACAATGATCCTGAATGGAATACACAATCCCATCTATCTATCAGTGTCCAAGTCCTTTTCACACCCTTTCCTATATTTATAATTAAGAAGGAAGTCTTCTAATGACGTGCCTTGGGAAGAATGAGAAATTACTTAGGTGGGTTAAAGAGCAGTTTCAAGCCCTCCTGGAAAATTAATTATGATCAGAGGTCATACTCATCAGCAGGTCTGCAGAGAATGAGAGACATTCTTTGGACACATTATCCGCGTGTAAATTCCTTGTGTTTATGTGTAACCAACATACAGCACATAAATAGGAGGTGACTTCACGTGGGGGGTTTCCTACGAGCTGCTTTCACACAGGCACCGAGAATTTGCTTTCAGAGATAATGTCAGAGTGTTATTTTTGTTCCATAATGAGCAGAGATCCTAAAATAAGAGTGTGGCAGCACAGAAGAGTGGCTTGGAGTACGTTAATGGAATTAAAATCTTTAGGCATTGAATACCATCTTGAAATATAAATAAAAATTAGTCCTGGGCTGAGCGTGGTCAGCAGAGTCAGTGTCTGGGTGCTGTGTCCATGCAAATCTCCTCCTGCTCTAAACACACCTGCACTTCACAGAATCACAGAGTCCCAGACTGGTTTGGGTTGGGAGGGACCTTAAAGCCCATCCAGTGCCACCCCTGCCATGGGCAGGGACACCTCCCACTGTCCCAGGCTGCTCCCAGCCCCAATGTCCAGCCTGGCCTTGGGCACTGCCAGGGATCCAGGGGCAGCCACAGCTGCTCTGGGCACCCTGTGCCAGGGCCTCCCCACCCTCACAGAGAACAATTCCTTCCTAATATCTAACCTAAACCTGCTCTGTGTCAGTCTGAAGCCGTTCCCCCTTGTCCTGTCACTCCAGGCCCCTGGAAAACATCTCTGCCCATCTTTCTCGCAGGCTCCCTTCAGAAGGTCACCATTAGATCACCCCAAAGACTTCTCCTCTCCAGGCACCCACTCACCCAGGGGCATCCTCTGGGAGCTCACGACTCCTCACGGGCCAGCTCAGAATGCGGAGCACACGCACAGTTACCACAGCTGGGTGCAGGGCTATGGAGGTGGAGCTGAGTTGTTGTTAACTGAAAGGCTCTGAGCCCTTCAACCCTGCCATGGGAACCCAAACTCCGCTGTCACGGCTGCTGTGGGTTACTCTGAGCCATTTCGAGCTACATGATTGACTCCTCTGTTTCCAACTCCCAGCCTCATACAAAGGCTTTGAAAACTCTTACAGTCTGCTCTCATTTTGCCTCTTGGATACTGAATCTTTTACCTGCAGGAAGAGTTGTGCTGAGCTTTTCTGGATGAGAGCACAGCCCCTGGGAGAAGGTTGATTCCCCCCAAAAACGAGTGGCTTTAATTCTCCAACCGAGCATCACCTTGGGAAACACGACAGAAGCAAGCTGCCCTCGATGGTGTACACTCCTCACCTTCCCTTTTGCACAGACAGCTGCAAAGACCCACTCACTTCGTTCTCCAGCCTCCAAGCTCTGCCTCTCTCCTGCACACACAAGTTAAATGATGGTGCTGTATGCCACAGGATACGTATGGTATCTATACGATATGGTATCTGTGGTTTCTACATATCATATAAATATTTGGTTCCATATTTGTCTAGAATTTTGTTCCTTGTGTACTCAGCTTGCATTTACCCATTGAGATAACCATTTCCCTTATGTAATAGGCCCTGGAACTCTCACCATGGTCAAAGGCAAGAAGACAATAATATTTTGACAAACTGGAAGAGCGAGAGCTGCTGGGAACAGGTGAGGCAGAGCTTCCCTCTGGATTTTCACCTACAGTGCACAGACTTGTGGCCAGCCCAACCTGAAACAGCCCGGGACTGACCCACCTGAGCTGCTGCTTTTCCCCTCATGGCTTCTTGCCAGAGTTGCTGAACCCTCTGATTACAAAAAGGGCAAGAAATGGGTGTTCTTTGGGTGGACTCCACGATGCTGGAAGCGGTTCTTTATCTTGGCCCACGCGACTGAAATTGCTGCCCTGCTGGGCATACTGGGAATAAAAAGGTTTGAAGCAGGTCCAGTTCTGCTTCCCCCGAAGATGCAGAGCAAAAAGGCCCGAAGAGCCTTTGAGCTGTCATCATTCACCCCCTCCAGCCAGGCTCCACAGTGCCCCTGCGAGATAAGGTCTGGGAGGGAAGGGAGGCGCTGACAGAGGGGTTCGTGCGAGGGGCACTGGCAGCCAGAGCAGAGCCCAGCCCCTCTCCCGGGTCAGTTTGCTGCTCTGAAGCCTGAGACAGCATTGATGACCCAAGCAGCAGCAGCAGCGAGGATCTGTTTGTGCTGTTTTGGCCGGACAGACGCTGTGCAGGGGCAGCCTGGGGCAGCTCTGACCTTGTGTCATTTCAAACACACGCATTTTCTCCCTCGGCGTGGAGCGGGGCTGGCAGCTATTGCACAAACCCTGGAGGATTTGGGCACTTCCAGGCGGTGTGGCAGGGTGAGCCTGGCTCCCAGTGACTGCTGAAGCCTCTGACGTGACCAGATGTAATCTGCCTTGTCCTGGAGGTGCCTGCTCACGGGTCACATCTCGTGCGTAACACGAGGTGACAGCTCGAAGGAAGCAGGACGTATCAGTTATCCCGAAACAGCGGAGTTCATTTCTAAAGTTTACAGTGAAAGTTTCCTTTAGAAATACCTCCTTTTTCCCCTCACTATTTTCATTTGTTAGTGAAAAAAAATGATGTGCTAGGGTCAGCAGTGTACTTGGCACATGTCTGTCCCAAGGAAAAGGATGAAGCAATTACACACGCGGCCTCTCAGCATGGAAAATACCAGATTACAGCCCAATTCTGACAAGACCTGTGTGGCCAACGTGGCCATGTTCCTTTGAGTATCCATCTCTATGGAATATTCCGTCTCTGTGGCCAGACTTGTTTGTCCTAAATTTACACTGCCTGTAGTCAGCAGTGAAATGTGGCTGAGGTGGAGAAGCTCTCCAGGAGCACCAGATGCCTCAGCCTAAGCCAGGGTGTTGTGGCAGCTGCTCCACGAGCCCTGGGGACACCCCACGCCGAGGGGAACATGTCCCTTCCACTGAGGGGACACCTTCACGCCGAGGAGGGAACCCAACACACCACACTGAGGGGCACTCAGTGTCCTCCACTGCAGGGAAAACCCCACGCTGAGGGGGACACCCCATGCTGAGGAGGAGACCCAGTGTCCCACACTGATGGGGACACCCTGATGCCACACCGGGGGCACACGGTGCCCTGCACTGCGGGGACACTCCATGCTGAGCAGGGGACACCCTGATGCCACACCGGGGGCACACGGTGCCCTGCACTGCGGGGACACTCCATGCGGAGGAGGGGACCCAGCACCGCAGCCCGAGGGCGCAGGCATCGCCCGCTCCACACCCGATAAACGCCCGATATTCTCTGTGCCTCCCCCTTAAACACCCGCAGAGGATTAGGGAATTCCTGGGAAATCCCTGCAAGGATTAGGGAATTGCGCGGGAATTCCTGGGAGATCCCTGCAGGATTAAGGAATTGTGCGGGAATTCCTGGGAAATCCCTGCAAGGATTAGGGAATTGCGCGGGAATTCCTGGGAGATCTCTGCAGGATGAGGGAATTTTGCCGGAATTCCCGGGAGATCCCTGCAGGATGAGGGAATTTTGCCGGAATTCCTGGGAGATCCCTGCAGGATGAGGGAATTGCGCGGGAATTCCTGGGAGATCCCTGCAGGATTAAGGAATTTTGCCGGAATTCCCGGGAAATCCCTGCAGGATGAGGGAATTTTGCCGGAATTCCCGGGAGATCCCTGCAGGATTGGGGAATTGCGCGGGAGATGCGGAGCAGCGGCGCCCGCCTGTGCAATACCCCGGGCGGCCACGAGATGCCGCCATTGATGCGCACAAAGCCCAGCCCGGCCAGCTCCGATTTTTGCCGTTTTCCGGGAATTTCGGGAATTATTTCCGGGAATTTCCTGCCCCGCGGGACGAGGCCGGAGAGCGGCGCTTCCCCGCGGTCCCCCCGTGACCGCTGTTGCTTTACTCGTGCTTTACTCCGTCCGGGAGTGCTCGGCACACGCAGCCCGGCACAACGCAGGAGCCAAGCGCTGCTGAGCGGCTCTGGAGCATCTTCGGCCACGCTGACATCACCCCCCAGGCTTCAGACGGAGCTGCCCACCAGGGAAACCCCCAACCCGCCTTCCCGGGCTGGGATTCCAGCCCCAGGCTCCCAAGAGCAGGCTGCCTCCCTCCCCTGGCCCGTGCCACCCCCTGCTGTACGTATGAGCCATTTATTCCATTTGTTTCAAGGGGGTTGAGCGCGTTTTCCCCCGTGGACACGCTTCACTGCAGGGATGCTGATGGAATTCTTTCTGATTTCTTCTTTTCTCGAGTACAGCCAAGGAAGGGGACACGTGCTTGTGAAAGGATGCCAGGACTAAATGGCACACCTGTGCCCTGAAGAGGAAAGGAGAAAAGGAAAGGAAAGAGGAAAGGAAAAAGAGGGAGGAAAAGAGTTCCAGGACAAAAATAGAGATACTGCTGAGCAAAGGGGGCAGGGGAAAGAGTGAAAGCAAGGTAATACATGCTGACAAATCCTGGGATGTTTTGAGATTGGAAACGAGGATAAGGTGGCACTTGATGTACCTCGTGACAGTAAAATGACCCAAGTGGTTAAAGGCATCATCTGGAAGAGATTTTGTGAGTGGTTACAGCAATGTTCACCTATTAAGAACTCAAAGCAAAATATTGCTAGCAATTGGAGAAAATATATTAAAATTCATGCTGCAGAAAGGGAGCAAAGACCTTTTACTATATTTGTTTGCACCAATAATTTACTGATACTGATATAAAACTTTTAAAGAGAGGACTGGCCTTGTATTTGGCAGCTTTTTTAAAGTTAGGTTTTTATGGCTTGGCTAATTGTTCTCCTTCCAATACTCCCCGAAGAATCCTGATTGGCTTCGAGTTAATTTGCTGAAAGCCAGAAATCTAGTAAAAATGTAATTTTACCCTTGCTAACAGCTGGAGAACCAAAATCAATTTCAGCAGCTTGCTGAGTAATGGAATTAGAGGGCTCACAACTGACAGGAGCCTCCCATGCCCGAGTTGAAGGGCAGTGCCACCGCTCTGGTTTAACCCCCTGGTGCAGACACCCTCCAGACTGCGCTCAGCAGGCGGCACTGGGTGATCTCCCCGAGCTCACAGGACGCTGCTGTTAAAAGAAGATGCAGTGGTAGCTCACAGGAAGCCTGGTTTGGATCAGATTCTGAGCTAACCCACAAAGGAAGGTGCTCAGGGAGCTCTGATGCCCGTGCCTGTCCATCAGCCTCTGCACAGCTCGCACCCTTCCAGGACCTGGCAGCAGGAAAGGTTCGCTGGGAGGGTTTGTTGTACTCACCAGTGTCAGCTCTTCCCTGGGAAGCTGCCAGAGCCGAGTTAGCTGTTTTAGAGCTAGTGTCTGCATTTCGTTTTCACCCAGATTACTTCAGAAGCTGTTGGACAGCCTGCACCGTGGCCACCCAGAGTTCAGGTCTCTGTACCTCTTCCCGGAGGAGAAGATCCGAAGGGATGCTGCGAGAGAGCTGACTTGAGTGAAATGACTCTCCCAGTCCCCTCCCCGCTGTTCCTGAGCTCCCTAGGGCTGCTGACCCTCCACAGAGCTCCTGGGGAAAAGGGGCTGAGTGGGTTATCTATTTTGTACTTCTGAAAACTGACCGAGCCTCTGGAGAAATAAGCAGGATGAAACTGATGCTTTGCAAAAAACCTACAAATGAAGTGGTTTAAAGGCAGAAAGGAATGCTGAAAGATGATTACTTTATGCAACCACAGGAAGAATAAAATCAATTAGAGCGAGAGGTTCAAGGACTGGCTTAGAGATTAGAAAATCTGATATTGGAAAGTGGCTGATGAACTTATTTATTCTTTGGTAAGCAGGTTCTGAGCTTGAACCAGACTACTTTATATGGCAGGTGATTTATTTGTCCCCAACATACAGGAGCCTCCTTTCACACCACCAATTAGTGATGCTGGCAGAGGGCGTACCAGGGACACAATCCGTGCAGGATGAGGGTGTTTGTGGGTTGGAACCTCCTCTGAACCGACGGGCAGCAGCAGCAATGTCGCTTCCAGACAGCTGATTTATGTGGGCATGGAGCTGCTCATTAAAACCCATAATGTTTGTTTGCAATATGCAGCTGGCAGGGATTCCCTGAGACCCGGTTCTGCCAGCAGGTGAGAACTGCTGGGTAAGACCTGTCTGTCAGCAGCAGGATGGAGCTGGGTGTTTTTCCACGCAGCTGAGAGGCAGGTGAGCAGTGTCATTAAAAAAAAACACCTTAAAATCAATGTATGCAGCTGTAAAGACCACAGCACCTTTCCCTCAGCCTTTCCCTCAGCATTTAATCAAAACCAGAGCTGGCTTAGAAGCAAACTCCTGACTGAGTGTGCAGACTTCAAACTAATGGGAGCTGGAAGAGCCCAGAACAATCACTGCATCTCCAGGGCAAGTACCCAAAGGCATTTCTAGCAAAAACCCTAATTCTTCTTGCATGCTGGCCACACCAGTTCCCTCCTGCCTTTACTCCTCAGACATCAGAAATAGAGACAAAGGCAGCAGCCAGGGAGAGGGAGCTCACCCTCACTCCATCTCTGTATTTCAGCTCCATCCAGGCCCTCACTCAGCCGTGTTCCCCTCCTCCCTGCCCCTCATTCTCACCTAATGAGCCGTTTTCCTCATTTGCAGAGCCATTGGATTCCTGAATCCTCTGAGCTCGTCTCCTGGTGCCAGAGCACACAACAGCACGAGCTTTATGCTCCTCAGTGTTCATCTTCCCACACAAAACAGCTCCAGACACAACAGGAAGGCACCAGGACATGAGGATGCCCGGGTTCCAGGCATCTCCTCAGGGAATGCTGTATTCAGGATGTCTCTGAAAAGCACAAAGGGCTGTGCAGGCTCCAGAATCCATCTGGAAACTGGTTATGGGTGAGGTGCATAAGCACCCTCCGTGTTTAGGGACATGCAGGTTCCCCCCCACAGCTAAGGTGTGAAGTTAGACACAACCTGCAGCACTTTTGAATTTCCAGTTTCCTCTGAAGATAAGTAAGCAAAATCTGAATACTGAAATGAGTCAAAGAAGGATTTTTTCTAGAACTCTTTTATTATTTAAACTATTTTTTTTGAAGAAAAAATAGGAATGAAGCATAATAAACCACAAAATAAACCACAAAAACCCCACAACAACAACAACAAAACAAATAGAAAAAAATCCACTCACAAAAAAACCCCAAAACAAACCAAATAAACAAACAAAAAACTAAATCAAACCCATAAAACCAAACACATCACACATACACACACACAAAAACCTGCAAAAAAACCCCAAAACAAAATACAGCCCCAAAATTAACCCAACCCAGCCAGCTGTCACAGCAGGCAGTGGCAGTAATTGCACAGAGGAGCCACTTGAGGCTGGGGGTAAAACCAAGCAGAACGGAGCAGAAGCAACAAATCAAATCACAAGAAGCTTGTAGGTGTTTGTTGTTTTTAAAGGGCACAGAGCACTCACACATCTCCACAGACAAACCACCGTGCCCTGTATTTATACAACATTTACATTCTTTGCAGGCAAAGAATGCACAAAGTTCCTGCACAAACTGGGGACATTTTCCCAGGTGAATCCCAGCCACCTCAGCATTTGTGTTCTGGGTTTTTCAGCACTGATGCAGGTGTATTTATTTATTTTTAACAGTAAAAAAATAATTAAGGTGGAAGCTTGACATCCTGGCTCACAGCCCAGAGGTCTTAAAAATGTTTAAAAACAAGAACCCCTTGAGACTGTAGGTTATGAGAATATACAAATACAGAAGTTTGCAAACGAAACTGGAAATCTACGAGGCCATTCTTCAGAAATTTTTCTTCATTTTTTATTCTCTTGGGAAGGTTCTCCATCCTGCCCAACAGTGCAGATTCTCTTGGAGGATTCCTTTTAGCAAAACATCCTGCAGAGATGTATGAAGTAGCTCCTGGCAAACAACAAATCCTGCTCCTTTTGATTTACGGTGGGGGTGGGCCTGTGTGGGGTTTACAGCCCTCGTAAGCTCTGGATTTACAGGGAACACAGGTTGTAAATGGGCACTCTGTTTTGGTGAACATTGACTTTTTACATTCACTGTGATTCGAGCGTGATTTAATATGCATATTTGCAAAGTTTCCAAGAGGAAGTTGGATTAATTTTGCTCCATTTGTGATTCTCTGCATCACTCACTCCAGCAGCCCAGCGTTTGCCAAATTTTAATCTGCCTGGGATTTTTAGAAATAAGTGTTGAATAAATAAGTAACTCACTAATCAGATGGGTTGGCCAACATCCCAAGGCACGATTAACCTGCCTCAGCCGGAGCTGGGAGTGCTGAGCTGTGTTCTGCACTGCTCAGGAGGAAGGGAACCGCACTCCCCTCAGCAGCACCGTTCAGCAATGAGGTTACTGAGGTGGCTCCAGTTTAATACAAATTCTCCCTGGTCTGTGCAGGAAAACAAGTGTGCCTTGTGCCTCCCCGTGCCTCGGAGGAGCGGGGATCTCAGCCCACCCTTGCTCTTTGCTACACACATTTGGTTTGGCTTTTCTTTGGGAAAGATGCTGCACCCTGCGTGCTGGGGAGGGTCCCTGCAGGGACATGGCCCCGTGCCTGCGCACAAAGCCCAGCTCGGGGTGAGCTAAATGGACCTCAACAACAGCAGTGCCCAGCAGGAAATACAGGCACAGAGGGACAAGGACCTCACACCGAGCCCGGGGACTGAGATTTCACCTGCACAGCCATTCCAAAGGGTTTTGTGGTGATGGGCACAGAAGTACCACACAGACCTGCAGCATGTGTTTGGTCTTTATAATCTCTGCTGTGGTAGCACTCACAGGTTTGATGTTCTCTGTATAAGGCTATGGGCTGATAAACACGAAAAAGAACATTTTCTGACCAAAAAGCAGTTGGGATGGAAATATTATTTAGAGCCCCTTTCTACAGAGCTAAGTACAGATCTCCTGAGAGCAGTCACATCAAACTACTGCTGCACAGGGGACTAAATTTTTCTTTTCTTTACAGTTCATTACAACCATATACAGCAAAACACAGCCATGTTCTTCTAAAGAGTGGGAATTTCGAAAAGCCCCAGAGCAGAGTGACCACCCTGTGCAGATGCTGTGCCTTTGTGCAGGCAGCAGCAGAGCAGAACCGTGCACTAGGTGGTGGTCATGGACCACCGCAGAGCAGCAGCCGCACGCCCGGGCAGAGCTGAGCTCCAGAGGACAGCGGAGAGGAGAGAAATGATGAGCGTTTGAAGTACAGCACCTGGCTGGTCCGTGCAGAGCTGGATCTCAGCGTTGGTGGGGAGTTCATCCTCCCCAGGGCTGTGCAGACACCACACCCTCACCTGTGCTGGTTCTGCACGCTCTCCCTGTGCAGACACCACACCCACACCTGTGCAGGCTCTGCACGCTCTCCCTGTGCAGGTTCTGCACGCTCTCCCTGTGCAGACACCACCCCCACGCCTGTGCAGCTTCTGCACGCTCTCCCTGTGCAGCCACCACACCTGTGCAGGTTCTGCACGCTCTCCCTGTGCAGACACCACACCTGAGCAGGCTCTGCACGCTCTCCCTGTGCAGACACCACACCTGAGCAGGCTCTGCACGCTCACACCTGTGCAGACACCACACCCACACCTGTGCAGGTTCTGCATGCTCTCCCTGTGCAGACACCACACCCACACCTGTGCAGGTTCTGCACGCTCTCCCTGTGCAGACACCACACCTGAGCAGGTTCTGCACGCTCTCCCTTCCGTGCAGGAGGGACACACCAGGGCCCGTGGGCTGCTCAGCCAGGAGGGGCTCCAGGAGGGGCTCCAGGAGGGACCCAGGAGGGGCAGGAGGCTGCTCAGAGCATCTCTAAGCCCCTCTCTCACCAGTGCTGAGTGTGGGGGTTGAGGGGAAGAAGGCAGGGCCTTCCTGCTGCCTTGGTGTCTGTGTCTGCTGAACGTGGGGGTGGAAGAGGTGCTGGCAGCCAAACAAGGGTTACTCAGAGTGGAAACCCTCCAGCTCCCAGCCAGCCTTACATAAACTGCAGGTTTACACTTTCCCAGAGCCTCTGGTTTAGGAGGCAGCAGACTCAGATTTTCACGGCATCCCTCAGGGTTTTGTTCAGAGCAGAGAACTATGCTGCTTTGTCAGGTAGAAAATGACTTTTCCACCATTAGTTTTTTCTCACTGCAACAGTGGGTTTTTTAAGACTTACGTCCTTCAAAGAAAAAAATTCTAGATCACACATAACAGCAAGCCCTTACAAGAGCCTTGCGTTGCTTTCCTATTTCTAGAAGCAGCACGTTTTAAAACAAAGCTTGTCCCTAACTCCTTTGGGCAATCAGTCCAAGATGAGAAAGGTGAGGGTAGGGGTGGGGGCAATGCAGTGAGGCTGCAGCATGAAGTTAAATGACAAAAGCAATCTGTTTGGCTTGATTTAAACTTCAATAAAGCTGAAGGTCAGGAGCTGATGAGCCCTGTTTGAAGGACAACCCGAGCTCTGTCCGTGACACTCCAGCAGGGTTCCAGTGCTGCAGCTGGGCCGTCCGTCCCCATTCAGTAATTCCAGTGATAGAGACAGGAACAGCACCAGATGGAGAGATTCACCCTCGGTGCTGTATTTCAGCCTACTCTATTTTATTTCCTTCCCTTGTGTAATTAATATGTTGTCTTTCAGCCTTATTGACTGTGCCCCCCTCCGCAGAAGCTTTCCCTTCCCAGCCACCTGCCCACTGAAGCCAGCTGAGGAGACAGCAGACATCTGGATGTCTCAAAGCCCAGCAGGTCTTTCCAGCAGAGCACTTTCTCCCACGCTCAGAGCCCATCTCCCGCGGGAAGGAGCCGCGGAGCGGAGCCCGTCAGCGGCGGGAGCAGCAGTGGCAGGGATGGGGTAGTGCAGAGCTGGCTGTGGCGCTGAGGGACTGTGACACTGCCTGGCACTGATTGATTAAGAGGTTGAAACTCTGACTGTGGCACTTGGCTGTTAAGAATAAAAGGAACTTTCACTCCTCGCTCGCACACATCCATCACGAGCAGACAAGCGTTCGCTTCTCCTGTAATGACTGCGGTTTCTTTTGTGAGAGGGAGGCACGAGATGGGAATTCAGTTCCTTCTGTGATTCGAAAAGCGTTTTAATTCATCAACTGTTCTGAAAGGATCTTTAAAGAAGAAGTAACACTTTTTGGTAACGCAGCTGGGTTTCAGCACGTTCAGCATCTCAGCTATCAAAGGCTCGTCCTTGTTTGGCTGAGAACCTGGCTCGGGATGTTGCAGAGAATGGCTGGGTGTTGTTCCCGTGAGGATGCAGCAGCGCCCAGGGCAGGACAGCCACCAGCACACACCAAAATGCAGCATCTGGAATGTGTCTGCCAAGTTTGGAATGTTCCAGAGCCCTGCCTAGAACAGAGAGCATGTGTGGATGCTATGAAGGGCCTCTCTATGGGATCAGCTGGTGCATTACAGGGTGCTCTCATGTTTCTCTACTGTCCCATGTGTACAGCTCCCACTGTTTTGGTTTCAGGACTGTCCCTGATGGCAGCTGTGTGATCCAGGCCCTGGCTAATGCAAGTGAGAAGGGCCTGTGGTCACAGAATCCAGAGTGGTTTGGGCTGGAAGGGACCTTAAAGCTCATCCAGTGCCACCCCATCCATGGGCAGGGACACCTCCCACTGTCCCAGGTGGCTCCAAGCCCTGTCCAGCCTGGCCTTGGACACTGCCAGGGATCCAGGGGCATGTTAAAAAAGATAAAAGTGGGCTCCCCCTCCTTTGGCCTTCTGTCTTTAGTCTCAGGGCACCCTCATGCCAGCAGTTCTTCCTGGGACACCACTGTGGCCATGGGCTGTTGGGGGAAGATGCCCGAAAACTTCATCAAGAGATCAAGTCACGACACGGAATCGATAGGAACAGGCCCATCCAAGCGGCGAGAAAATAAGGATTATCTTTAGGAATAATGACAATACCACAAATCTCTGAAGAGGTAATTGTCCTCAGGAAGACAATATTACAAAGTCATTTAAAACTGCAATTTGAAAGTGTCAAAGAGAGACAGCGAGTATGAAAGCACAAAGACCAACTCAGCTCCACATTTAAAGCAGCGAATTATCAGATGAACCATTTACTGCCTGGACTGGCTCATGTGCAAGTGATTTGCTGAACCATTTCTCTCGGTGCTCTTGGCTTTGCCATGTAGGAACTGTATTACAGTTTCCAGCACTGATCTCTCTTGTTCGGATCATAAAACAACTTGGGGTTTTGTAAATTAGTTTCACATTTCCCTCAGCTGCATTTAGCTCCAGTTTTCTTTGATCTCTCTTTCTCAATCCCAACTTTGGCCTATTTTCAAAAAAAAAAAAAAAAAAAGAAGAATTTACATTATGGTCAAATTAAGGCCCATTCAAACATTTGCCATTTTGAGAAGCTTATTTGCCTTTCCAAAAGTAGCAAAATCTTCAGCACAAATTTCGGGAGGGTTTCATCCATCCAGGATACTTCCAAACTCCATCAGCCTCCTCGGAGCGCTGCCACAGCATCCCAGGAGGACGATGGCTACAGAAAACAGCTCATCAAGACTACGATCACCTGCAACATCACTTGCTCAGTTCCCCACTTCATGCTCCTCAGCTCTGCTTTCACTCTGTCTCCTCCATTCCCTGTACCCTGTCCTAAGTGGGCTCCAGCTCTGTCCCAGCGTTCAGCCAGTGTCACATCACTGCACGTCACCCCCTGTTCTCGGTGCTCTGAAATGCCGTGGCTGCACTGGAGAGCACAGGATCTTCTCTGCAAGGGGAAATGGAAGCTCCCCGAAGCCAAGCATTGCTTCATTCAGACCTTTATTAGCCTCAGATCAAATGCTGTACAAATGCAGACACCAGCTAACAGCAGTCGAACAATTAATTTATTTGCCAAGTTTTTTTGTACCAATGACCTCCCCAAACAGGTGCCAGCAGCTTTGATTATTCCCAAGACACACACGTTGCTCTAGTTCTCCGACAAGATGAGCACAGCTTTTAATATTCCCCATCAAAACAGACTTCAAAAGCAGAATTAAAAGTCACCATTTGCTGTGTCCGCACTCCCAAATTAAAACGAGCCTGCGGCGAGCGCACCCGCGGCAGCAAACCCGTAGTGCCTGGCTGTTCCTACGAGGGGAGAGCACAAAGGGGTGAGAGCGTAGCCAGAGCTAATCCATTCAGAAAGTTGAGCAGCTCTCTGCAGAAGGCTTTTTTGGAGTAGTCAATCAGCGCAGACAGCGCCGATGCTTTCCTCTTCAAAGCACGGCAGCCTTTCATGTAGGCTGGCTTTGTGCACAGGGAAAGTATTTTTAGCACTGCACTGAATGGTTTGACATTGAGAGAGCTGAGGGACATTGTCGTACTGCGAAAACTTGGATTGTTAATTCTCGTGCTGAGGACTTTGTGGGCCCAGAGAACAGCCTGGAAGCATTCACAGACACTGTAATTGCTCCCACTTCTACATCACGCATTCAAAAGAAACTCCTGTGCTCTCATATCATTGTCCAGTCCTCCCAGGATTGCTAAAATATTCCTGTGTGGGCATCCCTCCTCCTGTCTCAGACTCGGGATTTAGGTAGACACAAGGTCAAGGACATTGGAACGGGTGCTAAGGAATCTTCCCTGGGAGTGGTGCTTTGTTAGATATAAAACACAAATAGAAGCAAATTTATTTGCAAATGCAACCCAGTTTCCCAGGGAACAGAGAGCCAGGACAGCAGCTGCATCCTTACGGCACTTACTGTCTCAGGAACACAAGATTTCCTGACTAGAGGGGGTTTCCACAGAAAATCTCTCCCTTGGTCATTCCTTGTTGCAGGAAACAAACCTTTGGAGCCATAGGATCCAACTCGATCTGATCTGGGCAAGGAACTGCCTCGAGCCAGCAGCCCTGAGATGGGGAGCACGGAGAGGTGCAGGGGGTGGTGTCACTGTCCCTGGGAGCACAGCTGCCCTGTGCCACGGGCCCTTCAGCAGGGCAGAGGAGCGAGCAGGCACCCCAGGACAAAGCTGCAAGCTGAGGGTGTTGCAGACCAGAAAGGAGACACCAGGCAGGTATAGACACCTACAATCATAAACCTGTATTTTCACACGCACTCCAAGAGTTTTCAGCCGTCACTCTGACATTCTGCCACTGCAGGGGCTGAATTCTGTGCTTGGGTAATCAGGAGACGAGAATCATCTGTATCATCTAAAGCTGGGCCATTGTTTGCTGCTCCATGATGAAAACCTGCAGTCCTTAAACTATCCACAGCACAACGTTCTTTAAGTCTAACTGGAAAGGATGATAACTACTCAATGTGCACAGCCCTTCATCAACCAGAAGTCTTAAATTATGGCTGGTATTAATTGTATATAATTGAAATGATAAATTCCCCAAGATAAATCATATCTCACTTGTAAATCTTACAAATGTTTTTTTTCCCAACAATTATAAATAAGTTCTCAGTCATAAGCATTTACAGATTAATGCAGAGCTATGGATGTAATTTCTTTGCAAATGAAGCTATGTCAATGTCACTGCTATTCATAAATCTCTAGGCTCTATATTTTTTTAATGAAGTGTAACAGGTTATGAATCAAGGCAATTTTTTATTGTTTGGTGTATAAGCCTTAAGAATCAGAAACAGGTTTTATAATCTAATTTCCCCAGAGATTATGTAACAAAAGTGATAAACTTACAGTTAGTACAGCAGTGGTTTTGACAGCTATGACTTTTTCCCCAGAAGAAAGTAATTTGAATTTAGATTAAGACACATCACTGTATCTTTCCTTATAAACTGTTGGATTAAGTTTCTCGATCGCTCTGTGTGCACATTTGACTGAGTGAACCAAAATGTGGAAATTAAAAATGTAGGAAGGGAGCAGCTTCTGCATCCCGTTGACCTTTATATTAGTTAAGCATTTGAATTTTAATATATGTGTGATACATGCTTTAATTAAAGTGTAAATCAGAGCTCTGACTTCCTCAGATTTATGAGCCGTGTATCACCAAAGCTCCGTTCAACCTTTCCACCAGCAGCCCCTTCATGGCAGCAGCGCTGCTGCTGCGTGACACCCCAGAGCTGATAGCAAAAGCATCTGCAAGTTAAAGGTGAGAACTTCTGGCCAGTTATCTTTGGCTTTAATTTAAATTTGAATATGAAGGCAATCAGAAGGAAATATTAGAGAGAGAAAAGAATTCAAGCTGGCTGCACAAATTAATAGAGACAGAGGAGTAAAAGTCTCCTTCTACTTGCACCTAATGATTTTATAGTACAGCCTGCCTGGATTCTCCCCCAGCCAAACACAGAATCACAGAACCATCAAGGTCAGAAAGGACTTTTAAGATCGTTAAATCCAACCATCAGCCCAGCACCACCACCATGCTCACCACTGAACCGTGTCCCCAGGTGCCACATCCACACGTGCTTTGGGAACCCTTCCAGGGGTGGGGACTCCAGCACTGCCCTGGGCAGCCTTTTCCCATGCTGGGCCATGTTTTCCATGAAGGAATTTCCATGAGCACATCCATGTAAAGAGTTTACACAACTCTCAGTGCTATGAATAAGCATATTGGGATAACGGGGGGTCTGCTGGCTTCCCTGCTGCCATGGAAGGGAAAGGGTGTACTCCTGCTTTCAACACCATTCCAGTTTCCTTTTTTTTTTCGTTCCATTTTCTTCAACACCATTCCGTTTCCCTATTCAGAAAAAATGAACAAAACCCCCTAGAAATAACCCACACCCTACTCCCCCCTTCCCAAACCAAAAACCACTCCCTCAGCACACACCCCTGTGAAGTACGTGACGCTCAGAAACCTGCCTACGTACGTTTTTTATAGCAGCGGAACACAGCAAGCACATCTTTCACAAATAACCACTCTGGAGGATGTTAAAAAAATAACAATTCCTCAGATTAGCTGTTTATTCCTTTTACAGTAAGTTGGATATTTAGAGTAGCTGAAATACGTTCATCACAATTGCCATTACTCAGTCCAGCATGTTCCCCTTCTCTCCCACCTCTTGTCGTACTGCACAGTTCTCAAAGATGCTAAAAAAACCCCTCTGGTGGAAGAAATCTTTTTCTGAATTTCTTTTGACTTTCATTAGATCACTCACACGAATAAATGAGTTCTAGAACACCACTTTGGATTTGGAATTGGTTTCTTGTTTGGATCACACTTCTCAAGGGGGCACCTGTCTGACACAGGACAGACCACCCTGTAACCCTGCTGCTCTCAGAGAAAGGGGTGCGTGGCTCAGCCCCAGTTTGAAAGCCCAGGAGTAGCTGTGTTGTGTCTGGAAAACAAGATCACAACAGAAATGAATCCCTGGCTGGAAAATTGCTGGAAGTTTGCTTAGCTCCAAAAGAAACCCTGAGGGTGTGAGGTCTGATGCTGGTTTTCCTGTGTGAGATAGTGGTATCCAGCATCTTTGTGACTCTTTCTGCTGATGAATGCAATGCAGTGCTGTGAATTTTATCTGGGTTTGCATCAGCTGATGCTCCTCTTTAAAAAGAGTCCTTTATCCTCTGGAGCTGGGAAACACTTCTTGAAAGGATTCATGACAAATGATGGAGTCTTTAACAACGCTGTTCCCACTCTGGCCTATCTGTAACCCCTAGATGTTGTTTCCCCTGGGAGCAGCGTTATCTGGGAAGAGCGGGGTGGTTTGGCTGCAGTGCTGGGCACGCAGATGGAGAGGCTGAGCCTCACAGCCCCTCTGCTCCTGCCTGCTCCTGCCTCAGCCAGGACATGGGCACAGGGGAGGGGCAAACGCCAGAAGGAAGAACTTTAGGAGTGAAGGGAACGTATGGAAGTGAGAGGCTACCAGTAACTCCACAGTTAAATAAATCACAGCATCCCAGAATGGTTCACTTGGAAGGACCTTACAGCCCCTCCAGTCCCTGCCACTGGACCAGGTTGCTCCAAGCTCCAAGTGTCCAACCTGGCCTTGGACACTTCCAGAGACGGGCCAGCCACAGCTTCTCTGGGCACCCTGTGCCAGGGCCTCACACCCTCAGGGAAGGGTTTTCCACAGGGAAAAATTTCTTCCTAAAATCTAATCTAAATCTACTCTCCTTCAGGTTAAGGCCATTCCCTGTGTCCTGTCCCTCCATGCCTTGTCCCCAGTCCCTCTCCAGCTCTCCGGGAGCCCCTTTAGGCCCTGGAGGGGGCTCTGAGCTCTCCCTGGAGCCTTCTCTCCTCCAGGCTGAACACCCCAAGCTCTCCCAGCCTGGCTCCAGAGCAGAGGGGCTCAGCCTGGTGGCTCCAGGGAAAACTGGTGACCTGCACTGCCCGTTGTGTTTGAGAGGCGTTTGTTCCCCCTTGTGCACCCTGCAGGTTCTGCCTACCCTGTCTCACCCAACAGGAGGGGCTCAGCACGTCCCCTCCCAGCACGGCGCTGCCCCTCAGCAGCCCCACGCCTCCTTCTGCAGCCAGGCTGCACCTTTACATTAATTGTGCCATAACTGCAGGCAGTGGCCATCAGGCTCTCTTCTGTTCTGACTTGGGACACTCCAAACACCGGCACAGCCAGAGGGAACGCTGAAACGAGCGGGGAATGGGCGCTGTGATGCCCTTCTGCTCTCACTGCACAGCACGTGAGCACCTGTGAGAACACCCCTGGCTGCAAACCCAGCCTGTCCCCAGGGCCAGAGCAGCACCGGGAGCTTTGCAGAGGCTGATTGAGCACCAGTTCCTGCAGTGAGAGCATTAAGCAAGGTCGTTGTGGGATAGCTCTGCAAAGGCAGTGCATCACAGCAGGGAGGACTCGGGCTCAGGGCAAGCGGTGTTGGCACCCTCCGAGCCTGGCTGAGGAACTGGCTGGGGCTGCAGCCAGAGAAGGTGAAGGGGTGCAGGTGTGGGATGCAGTTCCTGTGAAAGTGCTGTGGTAAGAGAACTGCTAATTAATTCAATACCAAAATACTTGCTTAGGTAGAAGGCTGCTTCTGAAACTCATGCAGATTGAAACAGCAAAACTGCAGCTTCGACACTGCTCTGAGGTTTCCTTCCTGAGAGACTCCAAAGATGTGAATCTTAGCAAGGGAGTGAGAGAACTGCAAACCAGTTCCCTCTCAGCCATATGTGGTGGGACCCCCATTCAGCCCACGCAGCAGAGCTCCCGCCCTTGTCCTCACAGCAAACTTATCCCTAAAACTGTCCTGAGACCCATTCCCCTCCTCTGCCCCAGCCAGCCCTCCGGCTTCCCACTGCAGGGAGCAGAAATGCATTTCCCTGCACACATCTGAGGGGTGAAGAGCACACGTATCCCTGCCCCTGGGGAATGTAAAATAAGTTGAGGAGCACTGGCGTGCTCAAAGCCTTGGAGCAGCTGCACCAGTTTTATATAACAGGTTGTAGCTGTCTCTGACAGCTTGACCTTGGCTATCACAGCAAAGCCATGTTTTCCCTGAAGGCTGCTTTCCTTGGGCAGGCAGGTCCCTTCCCTGCCACCCAGGGTGCCCTTCCTTCCCACTCCTCCTGCCCTGTCTCCATCCCAGCTCTGGCTGCCGTTTGTTTCCTCCCAGGTACCACCATCCAGCTTTGTCCTGGGAAACACTGAGAGCACACTGCTGCACCACCACCCCTTTGAGAGCTCACACAGGGCAGGGATTGCTTCCCGAGCTGGTTCTTCTTTCCCTGGGCTGCTGCAGAAGTGCGGGCAGTGTTTTAATGGGTTGTTATTCCTTCCATTTCAAACGGGAAGGGAGGAAACTCTGGAGCAGGGATGGTGCCCTGGGGTCCTGGTGACCCAGGAAAGCTCCTCTGAGCTGCACAGCACAGCGGGCTGGGCTCAGAGGTGCCCCAGGAGCAACTCAAAGTGCTGAAACCCAGGGAACACGGAAGGCAGTTTGCCACTTTACTCCATATTAATGCTTCACCCAAAGATGAGCTCCTCAGAAGTTAATGGAAAACATCAAGCCAGCACTAAGTTCTTCCTGCCGGTTTTTGATGAAGAAAATCCCTGAGGCTGTAATTTTAATCAATCTGTTTGGATATACATTTGTATTCCTTAGTACTATTACTTCTGCTTGTGTAGAAGACAAATAATGTGAGATTCAACTGTCCTGTGGTTAAGTAATTCTCTAGCTTAACATCCAGCCTGGATGCATTTCACTTGTGCAAGGGGGAAGAACATTATAGTTCACAATACATCTGAAATAGTGATGCTGATAGGCCTGACAGGCAGTGAACACTCTTCAGTCTGAACATTTTACCTGATTCAGGGAATACATAAATAAATAAATAAAATCTATCTTGAAAATATTCTACAACCAAAAGCCAGCTAAGGATACCTTCTGGAAGGAACCCAAACCTTGTGAGCGTCGTGTTCCCGATCCAGTCTGACAATCCTCTACATAAACAGCAAATAAACACAATTACTGCCTGCACAATAACCACACGGCTAAGGGAAACCAAAATGAGGGGAGGAAAAGAGGCAATTGTGTTCTTTCCTTACTCATCCCTTGAAAGGAAACAAGCAGCATCTCTCCCATTGTCTTTCTGCCCATCTGTTTTGAAATCCCCCACAAAAACTGCCAGCTGTCCTTGAGAGCACTTTCCCACTGCAGCACCACTTGGGTTGGTTCTACCAACAGCTTTGGGAGAGCCTAACACCAAAATCCAAGTGGGGAGAGGAGGGTTGAGCCCAGAGCCCCCGTGAGGGTCCCAGTTGCTTCAGCAAGCCTGGCAGCACTCCTAGGACTGAAGTTCTGCACAAACTCATTAAGTAACACCCCAATGTACAGCTCACGTCAAGTTAGGGCTTGAATATTTCTCAGTTCTTCCGCAAATAAATCATTAGATCTGTACCCATCATTTACCAGCCTATCTCTGACTGTCCTAACGAGCAACACATTGCATTTATCACCCACTCTGCCATCATTTATCATGGCGTAGTCCATTAAAATCCTTGAACAAACCTCTCCCCTGCACTGAGGAGCTGCAGGATTTGACCCACTTAAATTTAATAAGAGACAGATTCTTCCTGAAGTCTCTCTGATGTTAGCAATTCGCATGGGTTTCTTTTTTTAGGTGAGGTATTATTGCCTGGCTTTTAAGGCTCAGATAATTAAGCAGATTTATATTTATATTGTCTTATTATTTACTCATGTCTGTTACTTAAAACCTAATAACAAACAACGACATTATTACTCAAACACTGAGGATATCCATGATTGAAGTTAGGATCCAGTGCAAATGACTGCTTATTCTGACTTGGTGGATAAATAAACATTCACCAGTAAGAGCAATGAGGACAGCAAATAAAAAATAAACCCTCACTCTCTTCATCCTGTGTCACATGGCCAGGACATTCAGCACTGCCTTAAAGGTGGGAAGATGCAGACATCAATATCAGGGATGGGAAAGCACAAGTTAGAAAGTCAAATCTGGACATGAAGTTCTTGGGATACAAGTAAGACAAGGTTTGAGGGCAGAGATAACATCTTTATTGCACATGGGGAGAGAATGGTGAAAAGAAATAAGCATTCGGGCTCAAAATGCGTTTTCAGCTTGCACGCTGTAAAGCTTGTCTGCTTTTCCAAGTATATCATTATGTCTCAGGAACGATACTATCTCTCCCTGCAGACTTGATAGTGCTTAAAATGTCAGCTCTTCTTGAAGATGTCTGCTTTGCACCTTCCATCTGTTCCCAGGGACAGAGCTGCTGTCCATCCCTGCTTCCCACCCCTCCCACAGCGACGTGGGAAAAGGTACGCTTCGCTGGAGGAGGGCTTCCAAATAAAACATGTCTTTTAGATGAATATTATCTCATTTCCATGCCTAAAACTGTTGGCACAGACCACAGAGCATGGGTATTATATGCCTGCCATGTGAAATACTATTTATAGGAGCCAGCTCTCAGAGTAGGCACAAGAAAAAGTTACCAGTTGTTTCAGTGCAATATGTGTACATAAAATTAGTCTAAAATCCATAAGAAAAATCTTTTACTGGGAAGAAAAAAGAGTTAAGAAGAAAAGAGTTGGTGTGTGCAGCAAAATTAGTTTGAGTTCTTTCTAAAAAGAAATAAGAAAAACTAAAGCAAACAGGAAATAGCCTAAACTCATACTGTAGATGCTTGGGTAGCATTTATTTTTATTGGAACTGGACAAAAAGGATCAGGCTTTTCATGCAGTGTGTGTTAGGGGATGGTGTATTTCCCCTTTTTGAGAGGAAAGAAAGGCAGAGTTTGGCTGGTTTGCCCAGTCACACCACATCCCCACCAGCACACGGAATGAAACCCTGCTCCTTTCCCAAGGAGGTGCCCATCCCGCCGCCCTTCGGACAGAGCAGCCCCACGAAGGGCCAAAGCCAAACCAGCTCTCCCAGGCGAAGTCCCACCGTGGTTGTACCGAGGCCAGAAGGGAGGAGTGTGAGGCCTTTTGGCCAGGGAGGCTCCTTTTACACCCAAACCGTTCTGCAGCTTTCTGCCAGGGCGAGGTGGCCTTGCAGTGAGCGCAGGTACAACTTACACCCAGGAATCCATTCATACACCCAGGAATCCATTCGTACACCCAGGAATCCATTAGTACGCCCAGGAATCCATTTGTACACCCAGGAATCCATTCGTACACCCAGGAATCCATTTGTACACCCAGGAATCCATTTGTACACCCAGGAATCTGTTCATACACCCAGGAATCCTTTCATACACCCAGGAATCCATTCATACACCCAGGAATCCGTTCGTACACCCAGGAATCCATTCGTACACCCAAGAATCCATCCATACACCCCTCAGGTGGTGCCCGGAGGCCTCGGCACCGATGGAGATGAGGCTCAGGTCCTGTTCTGGGCTGGCCTCTGTGGCACCACCCCAACATGGGGGACGGGTCCCAGCCACACACACGACACCTGCCCTCCCGGGGGAGACCCCGGGCCTCCTGCCAGGCACAGTCGGGCAGGAGCTGCTACGTGGGGCAGCCCAGCCCTGTGCCCCCTGCCCCGTGCGGCGACATCCACGTGCCAGCCGCGCTCGCGCGCACGGAGCGCCAGCACCATCCACCCCCTCTTCTGGCTCCTTCCCCCGGCATTATGTCAGCCTGTTCTACACCGCCAGAGCCAGCCTGCTCCCCCGACAGAGCCCTGCACTCATCAGCTCAAAAATATCCCTCCTGTCTGTTCCTGCCAGCTTCCAGCCAGGGCGAGTTCTGCTCCGCTCCGGTTTAAAGCCATTCTCGTGCCACACTGCCATGGCTTCGTGTGAGGCCATAGCCTCGTCCTGCCGAGAGCCCAGACCCGAGTTGCATCCCCTGGACCACGGCACTCATGGGTTGCAGGATGTGATTGCTGGCAGCGAGCTCCTGAAATGGTGCTTTTCAGCCCTCCCGAGTCACGTCTGTCCCAGCGTCCCGTGTTGGCCTCCGTGTGCGGGGAACAGCTCGCCCCCGCTGTGGGATGTGCACTGCTCCTGGCTGCATCTGGAAAACGTGGGCACAGCAGCAGGAGTGGGAATGCCTGGAGGTGTGCTACTTCCCTGATGGGTGCTAATTAAAAGTGCATTATGAACCATTCCGTTTATTGGTGTAGAGTTCTTAAAATTTTGCACCGTTAGGGCCAGTTTTAAACATTTATTATGCCTGCCAGCATTAGCTGACAGCACGGCTGGGATCACTGCAGCTCGTTCAGTTGTTGCTTTTACCAACTGCATTTAAAAGAAAGTCTTGATTTTTCCATATGTGACCCTCCCCTCCACTTCCCCCTTTCCCCCTCTTTGTTTCCCTTTTCATGTGGTTCCTGCATTTATGGTGGTCCTCTCTGGCAGCCTGATAATGATCAGGTGAACAGTCCCAGGGAGCAATTTTTCTTCCCCTGCCATCCTTCCACACTCCGAGGAAAGCCAAGACCAAGAGTGCTCAGACATCCAACCTGCTCCCAGGTGCTCCTGCTTTTCCCCTTTTTGGTAGAAATACTGCATTACTTTCATCCCTGTGACGGGTTTGTTGATGTCAGAAGCAGCATCAGATGTGATTTTGCCCTGTGCTTTCCCAGGATATCCATAGGGAATGTTGTTGTTCATGCATGCAAAAGCAGGTCACAGACAAACTAAACTCAGCTG
Source organism: Mohoua ochrocephala (assembly GCA_013398855.1). Classification (NCBI taxonomy): domain Eukaryota; kingdom Metazoa; phylum Chordata; class Aves; order Passeriformes; family Acanthizidae; genus Mohoua; species Mohoua ochrocephala. The sequence goes on along the minus strand of VZTA01006576.1, from coordinate 124,502 downwards.
AAATTGAGTCAGGTCTGCAAAACAAACTTCCTCCATGCTCAAAGTAAAGCACTGAGCTACCTCGAATCCTTAAGACTGTTTAATGCCAGCTTCCAATGAACACACACTAACAATTTCAGACACTTTCCCCCTTTTGTTCCAAGTCAAGGAGCTGTTTGTTGTTTCCGAGATCGTCCTTCAGTACAAGGATGCAGGACAGTGGTCGTTTCCCCCGGGAAGCTCATAAAAATCCTTTTTCAGTATGTTCCAGAAAACTATTCCAAGAAATAAAAAGCAAATTAGAGCACCCACCTCCCATATTTCTGGGAGTATTTACATGTGTTATGGATCTTGAGATGATTAAACGCCACTGAGTAAGCAAGGAGACTTTTTACCAAAAAAACCCCCAAACTTTGTTTAAAATAAGAAGTTATCTTTCACCTCAGCATCCAGCCATAAAGTGAGGCCTCCCAGAGACACCAGAGTTTCTGTGAAGATGGTGCTCATGAGATGACGAGCAGTCTGTGCTGCACACGGGCTCTCCAACACCTTCCCTCCCATGGCACTGATGATCCCAGCCCGTTTTCCCTGGGAATTCCAGCCCTCCTGGCCCTTTGCCACCCAGCCCGGGGTATTCTTGGCAGCAGGGATAAGGGCGCTTGCTCCAAATAAGGAGACACCTCGGAGCTGGTTTGTCTCGGCGCTCTCGGAGCCAAGCAAATCCGCCAAAGCTCACGGGGCCGGACACAGGCGGGGGGAAAAACACCCCCAGAAAACCCAAATGAAGCACGAGTGAACTCCTGACTGTCTGTCTCGCCAGCACCAGCCAAATCTCATTAAAGAGCCACGATGATGAAATACACTGACAGTAAGTGCAGCAGACTTGATGAAAGACCTTAAAATGTTTATGCTAATCCAAAGTTTCAGTTTCACGTTCCATACAAGCTTTCCAAACAAGAACAGTGCCAGACAGCATGGAAGAATGATCTTAACTTTTGCCTTTCTAAAAAAATCCAATCAAAATATCAAGCAAAAAAACCTCCAAGCACCGAACTCCCAGGTTTCCATTTTTTTCCTCACCACCTGCATATTTTGCAGGACAGGTGAGAAAAGGCTTTCCTCAGTTTGCTCAGTTTGCTTGTGAGACAAACCTGTGATGGAGCTACGAGCTCCTTCAGAGTCTGGAGAAACAACGTGGAGCAGCTGGTGCCTGATTTACACCACGGAGGAACTACCCCAGTACCTTCACAGCTACTCCACACCTACCAGGGAGGCACCCCTGTGCTTTGAAAACAAAAGAAAACCCCCAAGAAAGCTCCAGTCCCAGTTCTACTCCAAACATCTATTATTTAGTCTGACTGCCCTCGCTCTATTTCCTCCACTTTGATCAACTAATGACCAAGAAAAGCAATTACCAGCACAAGGAAAATATATTCTTGGTATCTTTGAACTGCCGTGGCAAGTGTAAATGCATTCCTTTCGTGAGAACAGAGGAAATATTTCTTCGGTGGCTAAGATGAGAAATGAGGGGGAAACAAGTAGGAGGAGGTAGGGGAGAGACCATTATTTTATTAACTAATTAGATCAGCGTTGAAAGAAAACGAGCCTGCAAATCTCTGCATTATTGATTGTGAAGGGAAGGCTGCAGCGTACAACAGAGATGAGGAAACCCTGGGACCTGCATTTGGAAATGGCTTGTCCTGCCCGGAGAGGGGAGTGCAACAACCCACAAAATAATCCAGTTATTGCCATGGGAGGGGGATAAATACCTCACTGACAGGTTCGGGAACACGGTGTGTGCAGGTAACAGCTGCTCTCGTGCTCTGTTCTTCAGATCTTCCAGTGCCAGCACGGGAGAGAGAAGGAGAAATCCCTCTGCCATTTCTCTGGTTTTTTGGTTTTTTTATTTTCACGAACATCTCCACTGCCACTGCTCCAGTCAGCTACAGCACCTGCAGTTCAACCACCAGCACCCAAACTGCTCCTACACCCCCTCCACGCAGGGTGCAAGGCTGACTGAGGGCTGGGGAGCCCCACACTGCATTCTGGCAGCTCTGACTCTGCCTGTTGGCTTTGAGTGTCCTCCCAGGCTGGAGGCCTGGCCTTCACCCTGCTCTGATCACTTCATTTACTGGTGCAAACAGATGTTTTTGAAAGAAAATCCAGGTACCTACACGGAGTAATCACGTTTTTAAATGGCCTTCATCATTATTTATGTCAGCATCTTCCAGACGCGATTCAGGCGACGATAGCAGCACATGTCATTTGTGTCTTTGTTCCTCTCCCCAGAGGAAAATTAAGTTATGATTAAAGCTGTGCCTTCACCCAGCCCATCCACTTCAATGGACTTCTGCATCAACAGCTGTTGGGAACCTGTGGAAAGCTCTTTCTCGAGAATATTAAGTCTTTTCCTCATGAAATCATTATTTTCAAAGTCATCGAGGTTGGGTTTTTGTTGTTTGTTTGTTTTTCGTGCTCCCTGAGTTACAGGAGGTGCTGGTGGTACCCAGCACAGCCCAGCACAGCTGCAGGTTTGTGGCACCTGAGAACAAACTCAGCCTCAGCCCCCCGGCCACCAGCACCATCTCTGGTGTCTGCTGTGGGAAATCCTTGGGGGAAGGGAACCAGCACCAGTGGGGTTTATTCAGCCTCCACGTTCCACGGTTTACTCAGACTCCAGGAACGGCAGTGCTGCACCTCAAGTGTCCTTCATCAAAGATTATCAGTGTTTTTCCCACGCTGAAAGTACTCCACAGACATTTTCCTAGGGGCTATCAGTGCTGGGGAGGCTCTGTCCTCTTCTGTGGTGCATCTGGCTGCAACCAGCGATTCTGCAATCGGAGTGAGCCAAAATCCCTCTCTGGAGTGGAGCCCAGTGGAGTCTGTGCAGCCCTCACTGACAGAGAGAAAGGCATCTCCTCCCTCCCATTCCCTCAAGGCATTTCTGTCTCCTTTCTGGGTGTATTTTCCTTACATTGGATCAACTGGTGTTGCTAGAATGTTCCACAACTCCTTTCTAGTAATGGTGGCACAGAGGAGAGTCCAGTGCCCTGCACACTGGACTATTATTCCTAAATAAAATTAGGTTTTACGTCTTCCCCCTGCACCCCTGCCCAGAAAGCACAGCATTCCACACTTGTTCTATCAGGAAAACCCCGACCCCTTCAGACAGCCCTTTCCACAGTCAGTGTTTCTCTTCAGGAACTCGCTCTTTCCTCGGGAGATTGAATGCTCCAGTTACAGACCATCAGCAATGAACCAAATCCCACGAACCCTGCACAGAACTGATTTCATTTCCCTTCTCACACGTTCTGGGCTCACTAACCTGCCCCTGGGTCACCTGCAAGCACAAGGATCTCACCTGAGACCGATTCTTCACCCGGAGTGAGCCCGGGGTTTATCCCACCGGGCTGGCCTCGGTCTGTGAGCTCAGAGACCCTTGTGCCACAGCAGCTGCCCCAGCCCAGCGTCCCCAGCTCAGCCCCTCCACCCCGTCACCACCACACCATCCCTCGTTCCAGGCAGCTGAAACATCCCGCTGTGCACTTATGCAGCGAACACAATTCTTGGCTGCCCCGCAGGAACTCACTGATGCACAAAGGCTCTCGTCCCACCCCTCCCATCACAGCGTGTAGGGCACCACGACAGCATCCTCTTCCTCCCCAGCCCCAGCTAAAAGGGGAGCATTCACTGCAGATGTTGACATTTTTAACCCCACCATGACGGGAGCCTCAGCTCGTGGGAAGAGAACATGCAAGAGATGGAAGACAAAAGGCTCAGGTTTGTGACTTCAGCTTCATATCATTGAAACCAGATATAATTAAATCCTGCTTTTCAGTAGCCACTTCAAAATGAGTGTCTCTGTGATGCAGAGAACACAGAAAGTGTGAAGACACTTTTTATTTGACCTCAAAATCTATTTTTACTCCAGAATCCTAATTCTCCACGGCTGGAACTTTCTCTTCCTCCTGGCACGGGCGGGAGCAGTGGGACGACAAAGACAATAAAAGGCAAATGAATGGGAAAAAACATCTCCCCAGGTCTGAGGCAGGTCTGCAGGAGGACACAGGAGGACACGGAGGGACAGTATGAGTGTGGCCCCCATGGCAGGAGCTCCCTGGCCAGGGTCTGCCAAAGGTGTCCGTGTGCCAAGAGCTGCCCGAGGGAACAGGAGTGGAGGGGGCTCAGCTCTTCCATCCAAGATGCCCTGTGCTGACAGAGGCACTGAGACCTTTGCACAGGAGGCTCTTAGACTCTGAGGTTGAAGAGTTATTGCAGAATGGCCCCTATTATAGGTTTTAACCATAAAATCTGTCTGAAATTCACTTCTGTCCCGAATCCAACACGATTGACGCAACTGACTGAATAACTGATGCAGAGAAACAGCAGTGAATGAAAGTCTGTTTGGGGTACCTTGGAGGAAATGTAGGGATCTGGGCCCACTGACAGCTCCCTCCCCTGCTCTGGTGCCCCAGTGTGAGGAGAAGGGGCGAGGCCCAAGCAGAGCAATCCAAAGCCTTGCCCTGCATCGGGCTCACACGGGAACGCTGGCACGGACTGGCTGGCACCTGCAGGGACCCACAGACGTGTATCCACACACAAAGAGATTGTAAACCACTTCCTCCCTGCTCCAGAAAGGGAACAACTTAAAATACGAGGTAAAAACACCCCTCTTCACCCCCGTGCTGCTCTTTCAGCTCTGTGTTATGTACATTCCATTCCAAAGAAAACCGGATGTTCCTTTCTGGAACAGACCCATTCAAATTTCCAGCGAACACACAGAGTAACATTTCTTCTCCTTTCCAACGCCTCGTTTGATCTTGCTCAGTCTCTGGATCTCCCAAGGAATACAACAGCAGAGTGCAGAGAGGTCAGATTTTATCGAGGCAGGAGCAAGTCACCTGCAAAGCTGAGCAGGGCAGGCCTTGCTCGGGCAGGTCAGAGCAAGGCCATTTTTATCCAATAATCTGAGTTTTTACACAGATAGAACAGATGCCCCGAGCCAGTCGTAACTCTTTATTAGGCTTGCAGCTGTTGTCTTCCTTCCTCGTGAGTTTGTCAGCTCGCACAGCCCTTGTGTAGCTGTTCTTAATTCACCTCAGCCAGGCAAGGGGTGGGGTGGCCACAAAGGAGCAAAGGGAATAAGCGAAACCTACTCAACTCAGTTGTTGGAAATGGAAAAGGAAAAATAAAGAAATTACAAAAAAAAAAAAGGAAAATAAGTATGGCTGTTCAAGAGGGAATTCAGGAAAGCTGTTTCTGATTTAAGGAAGTGTAAGGGGCCATGAAGGTACAGCCCAGGCCCGAACTCTTTGCACTGAGACACACGCACAGGTTACCCAGCAAACAAAGGGGAAGGAGCGTTCCCTGGGCCTCTGGGAGCTGGACCAGTTGAAGGAGCCCAAAATTCCAGTTCAAGGGCACTGACACCACATGGAAGCACATCCCCCCTGTGGCTGGGGCTGTGGGGGCGAGGCTGCTCACGTTCAGCCAGGGGAACTGCCCTGAGACAGAGCAAAGGGTGCAGGGCTGGCTGCTCCTGCTCCCCCTTCAGCTGACGGGGAGAACTCTTTGGGCTGGAGAAAGGCAAAACCCTCCTCTGGTTAATCTGGAAGCAGAAGAATGTGAGATTACCTCCCGCAATCCTTCCCCTCGCTGTGCCCAGTTGCACCGAGCAGCCCTCTCCAACCTTTCCCAGCTCCAGGACACTGCCAAAGACACCTTTTTTCCTAACAGAGCGTTTTCCCTATAATAGTATGCAAAGCCTTTCCTAAAACTTTCTTCATCAATTACCTGTCTAGAAAATGAAGAGTTGGTGCTAAAAACTGCCAGGTCCTTAATATGATTGACTGTGGCTGGTTTTAGTCAGCAAAAGGTCTCCCAGTAACAAATGACTTGTCCATTTGTTCCCTGACAAGAAGGACCGGCGAGGCCCAGGTGTCATTTACAGTCAATCAAACCCTAATGCTGATGGAAAACTCCGGGTTTTGGTGGCTCCTGACGCGCCCCAGAGGGGCTTGGAGAGATGTGTCACCACTGAACGTGGACAGGATGGATCCGGAAGGCCTGGAGCTGTAAGACAGGAATTAACTGGAATGACAAATTGCACAAACATGTGTTTCTCAGCGGGCACTTCCCTGCGACACACTTACAGAACTGTTAACTGTGGAAAACAAAAGATGGATGGAAGAAGATCTTTTACTGAATGATTTTTATAGGAAAAAACCAAAGAGAAGTTTGATGTATGCAAGCTCACAGAGAGTCCTTGTTTTACAGCTGGGGAACATAATTTTTCCCTGCTAATGGGATTTTATGATCTCAGATACAGAAAGATTTGCCCTTTTTAAGAACATCCAAATTAAAGGAGTGACTCAAAGTGGTAGAGTCTGGCCTGGGGATGCAGTGAATACAGAACATTAACTCTCACCATATAGGTGATGTTTACAAGATTTTTAGATGCAATCTTTTACAGCAAAATAAAATTGTTGAATAGGGCGTAAAACCCCACAAGATTTAATTTCTCCATTTCTTTTTGTGCATACATGGATCAAAATAAGATCAGCTGTGAAAAAGAACAGGTTATTGTTTTCCCAAGAGAGGGAAAAGGATCAGATGATCCTTAAGGTCCCATCCAACCTGGCATTCTGGGATTATTAAACTGCAGTGTAATAAACATCCATATCTCGTAGCTATGTTTTTCCTTTAAAACATTTCGCAGAATAATTATAGCTGGAACAAAGGAAGCTCAGGAAATTGCAACACTGGGGCTTTTTGGGGAATGGAAAAAAAAAAAAGAACCAGCCACAAAGAAGTTCTGATATTCGTTTCTAAATTCTAATAAATACTTCGATTATATTCTGCTTTGCCAGATCTGGCCTCCAGCTTTGGACTTCACCCAGTTCCCTGAAGAAGCAGAGGAAATCGAGCTCAAAACTTTGGTTGTGCTCTTTTCTGAATGGCAAAATGCAACCCACCAATTTCACTGGCATCTTTCTCTGCATCATTTGGCAACACAGCTGGAGGCATTTTCCTGAAGCAGAGAAGCAACTCCCCTTTTTGTCCATTTAAAATTGCAAGTTATTGCTCAGGGACATGCCCAAGCCTTAAAATAAGGAGCAGCAATGACTGTTTCATTATTCCCATTCGGACAGTCCTTTAAGAGTTATAAAGCACCAAATCTGCACTAATATGTAACAGGGTGAGGAACAGAGGAACACCAACACCTTTAAAGACAGCTACTAAAAATGGCAACGTGAGCTTTTACCCTGAAGTGTGACATTCTGGTAAGGCCTTGGTCTTGCAAACACTGAGCACGTGAGCAATCCTACTAAAGCAAGACTCATCCATAGGCTTTTTCACTGGTGGAGTTTCCTTTTATTTATATAATATTTTAAGGCAACATATTATGAAAGTTGGAAGGAGGAAAATAACCCAGGAGCAGGAGGTGGGCTCACCATCAGTGTCCACGGACGGCCTCGGGCTCAGCACCTCAGCAGAGACACCCCAGTGAGGCCACGGGCCCGGCCAAACCCGAGCTTTGTGTCAGAAAGAGAAATCACCCAATGTTTTCTCCCCAGTACTCCCACATGAACACCTTCCCTCTCTAGTGCAACACCCTGCAGAAGTGACTATACCTAAAAAATAACTGCCAAGAAAAGGTTCCAGCATTTATCACAAGGTACGTGCTGCCTTTCTAACCCTTCCTTCGTTCGTTGGCAGGTGATGATGTACAGAATCGCGTTAAGAAAACAAAACGTAAAAAGGTAAAAATTAACTTAATTTACACAACCAATAAAAAAAGTTTAAAGCAATGATAGAAAAATAATATAAAGGCTAGATACATGGAACGCCAGTTCAACAGTATTAAGCTTTGGTAGAACAGTTAAAAGAGCATAGCACCAATAAAATCCAACGCCAGCACAGGCTTCAGTAGGCATGAGCCGTGATGAAAATGTAAATTTTGGCAAGAAAAGTAGTGTAGGTTCCCTGCCGCCAGAGTTTCATTTCCACATCCAACAGGAAGTCTTTGGGCTCCTTGACCTGCCGCTGCAGGTACACGATGCCCGTGTAGGAGTTGAGCCTGCGGGTGCTGAAGTAGCCCTCCTCGTTGCCCTTGGTGATGGTGAGCACGATGTTGTCCCCGGCGTAGGCAGGGGACGGCCCGATCCGGAAGATGTGGGCTGGCACCACGATGTTGGTCTGGAAGTTGAGCTGGTAGTAGGTGATGCGCACGGGCGTGTTCTGGCACTCCAGGTAGTTGAAGCAGTTGATGCGTTCGCACCTCCTGGGGAAGGAGAAGGGAGGCACGGTCAGTGGCCGGGGAACGGCAGGGAAAAACATCAACACCTCGGAGCACTGCGAGGGATCGGAGAGACCGCAGTGCCCAACCTCAGAGCGTGGTCAGAGCTGCTGGTTGTGCTCTCACAGGGCCCAGGAACGATTGTGAGTGCTGCAGAGTAAGGCAGAGACCGGGGGCGTGGGGAGATGTGTGGGGAAGCTCCACAAGGACCAGCGAGCCAGAGCCGCGCTGCAAACGGCACAGAGCCGGCGAGGGGAGCCAGTGGTCCATCGCTCACAGGGCTGGGGCAGTGCTCCCAGGAAGGCAGAATGAGACCCCTTGAAAAGGCAGCTAAAACACGGGAATGGGAAACAAACTCCCCAACTGGCAAAGCTGCTCAGGTCTGTAAGGCAGGGAAAGTGTGTTTTAAGCCATGAGCAACTGAATATGGGTTCCCAAAGCACTGGCAGCCACCGAGGCAGGAAATGGGCAGGGAGATTTTGGGGCTCCCGAGCCCCGGCTGCTGAGGAGCTGGGATGTGCCATTCCCAGAACCCTGTGGCCTGGCAAGCTCAGGATCCTGCTCCCCTTCAACACTCCCTGGGGATCTGCAATCTGAATATTAAACAGGGAGCCCCAAATCCACAGTAAAAGTGGAGCACCGAGCAGCCTGGCTGTTCCTGCTCTGACACAAACAGCACAGAGGATCTTACTTTAAAACTTAATTATAAACAGAGCCGTTTCAGAGCTGCAAGGAGAGCTGCAAGGAGAGCTGCAGGCTCCGATCTCTGCTGTTCCAGCAGCAGCTGCAGGGCAAACAGGGCCTCCAGGGCTTGGAAGAGGGAAGGATAACCAGACACAAACTCTACACGGGGAAGGTCCATGAGCTGCAGGTGCCAAAGCAGCTTCTCAGAGCTCTGAGCGCCCGCACCCACCCACTAACTAAGCACTTCATGACACCATGGCCTCTGGCCTGGCTCTGGTGCTGCTCCAAGGCCATACTCACATGTCAGACACCTTCCTGTAGTTGGAGGGGCACTCGAAGGACAGGCAGCGGAAGCTGCCCTGGATGTTGTAGCAAGTCTCTGCAGCTGAACAGTTGTGGGTTCCTATTGCACACTCATCAATATCTGAGAAGAAACACAAAAATATGTTCTAAGCGCAAAAGTAAGAATTAATTCCTAGTAGTTTTTGGGAATAAACAAACCCCACCAGGACATAATCAACCCATGCTAAAAGCCAACAGGACCTTCTCACTGGCTTTTTGAGATCAGAGAAAGCTGGGCTGTGCGTGAAGGTAGCTCTGGATTACAGCAGAGCAACCAAATCAAACCTGGATTGAAAGCAAGCAAATACAAAGCAAAGTGCTCACTGCTGTCCTGCAGGATCCAGGGGATGTGAAACGTGGGAACTTAGAACAACACCTCAGACAAGGCACACAGTTTCAAAAACGAGTATCTCCCCATTATGAGATGCAATTACAGAAGACATAAAAAAGAGCATTTAAAGCTCAAAGACACTTTATGGCCCAGAGCATACACGTGGTTACCTAAATAACACATACCCACGAGCCCTGGCCTTACGATGCTGAGAACCAGCTGCAGTGACAAGGATCCAGCCTGAGCAGAGAGCACTGGCACAGCCCTCGCAGTCACACTCTGTGCTCCCAAACGTTACACAATGCACAGAGGCTTTAAAATGAAATAAATTCTAGCAGACAAGGCATGTGGGCTGTGTAGGGCCCTGCAGCTCTGCCAATTGTCACAGAGCAGAGAGACTCTTAGAGGGAAACTCTAACCTTCCACTCCCTCCATTCCCCTGGGATGAGAACTGATCTCATACACTGAACTGGCTGGTTTAAAAGTCTTGCAAAGAAAAGTATACAATAGGAAGTAGGAGAGAATCAAAGACAAGTAAATCCCTTGCTGGTTCTCAGCAGTGCCCGTAGGTGAAAAGAAAATTTCTTCCATATTGCAATCATTGTCATGAAAGCATTCCCTGCACCACTTTGGCTGCGCTGCCAAACACCACAGGCAGTTTCTGCAAAAAAGATCCATATGTTGAGACTCTGCTCCATGAGATACAAGTCATCTTTTGAAAAGGGGGTACAAGGAGCATTCCACCAGTAACTCCTCAGAACTGGTCAGATGGTGAGCAACTGGAGCCAGCTGGGGGAAAGCAAGGTCATCTTCCTGCGCTCGACAGAGCCCAAATCAACCCAGCCTTCCTCTGGCCACGTTTTCAGACACCCCTCAGGGTCTGCCCAAACTTGTACCCACAGACCTGGGGAGCTCCACACGAGGGGATGTACCCAGGGGGCTCCAGTGCCTGACTGAACTGCAGCTCAGGAGCTGCCACACACGGGCTGAGCTCTGCACCTCGCCCTCCGTGTGCTGGTGCCAGGTGGCAGAGGCACTGGGAGAAGCTTTGCCAAGGGTTGCTGATGGGGCTTCTCTGTGCACTGGGTACCCCCTACACACAGGGGAGGGTCATGCAGGGGGGCTCCACACCACACAGACACCACCAGGGCACCCCCCTGCTCTGAGTGGGTGTCCTTGTCCTCCTCCTCCAGCCCCACTGGGTGCCTCCAGCTCGGCCCGGGAGAGCTGTGCTGGCTGATTGACGCTGTCACTCACACTCTTAACCCTGGAACACACCCTCAGCCCAAATCTCGCTGCTGGCAGAGGTGGCAACTAACATGCCAGGGCTCAAAGTTACCAGGAAATTACCAAACAAAGCCAGAGAAGAGTTACAGCTGCACTTTTCTAAAGGTGAATTTTACCTAAGAATTTAAGTGCACGTGGATATTACTGCAATCATACTTAAAAGCACATTTTAAAATATTTTTAAATGTTTTAAAAGGGTTTTAATTGTCATTTAATCTGCTTCACTGCTCCAGAGTCAGGATTAAGTACGCTCATGCTGCTCGTGATTTACACGGTGCAAATTCACTGCCATTTCCACTCAGAATTCAGGCACAGGAGATACACAACCAAAGTTACATGAAGGGTTCCTGAAAGAGCAAGGGCAGGAAATGCCTGTCAGCTGGTGTAAGGACTGCAGGAATGTGCAGAGTACTAAAGGTAATCAGATCCTCCGTGGTTACACAGGCAGTGCATCCTCTGGAAATGGGGGGCTCAGCTCAGAGCCACACAGCTGCACACCAGATGAGAACCACCAGACTCCCAGAAGACATCCCCATGATTCTGAAGGAAAGGAGTGTGTGAGGGGAGGGTACTCGTCATCTCACTAACATTTATTGATGCCAGCAGGATTAAGCTTAGGTGACACTGCTGGATGGCCAAGTTCCAATTATAGCTCCAACACTTAATCCCCCAGTTTTCTGGGGCAGAAAACTGTAACTCATAAAGAAGCCACAGATTTCTACATCTGGCACCTCTAAAACCCCCGACCATTTAGTGCTGTGCCAAGGTGCACACACAGCTCACGTGAGCAATCCTCAGCTCGGAGGATGAAGTGGGCTCCCTGGGAATTCATTTAAGCAATTAGCTCACGCTGACAGCTGAGTTGCCACAGCACCTCCTGCTAGCACAGGAGAAAAGTGACTTTGCAGACAGCGGTATCTGGCAACTTTGCCAAAGACCGGCTTTTGAACGGTGACTAAGAGAAAACACGGAGACTCCGCTGAGCAACTGCAATGGCTGAGCTCATTCCAGGGCATTAAGGACACAGCCCTGTCAGGCCCCGGGCTGCTGTTACCTCTGCAGGTCCTGCCGTTGGCTGCCATGGTGTAGCCCTGCTCGGGACAGGCGCACTGGTAGCTGCCGGGCACGTTGACGCAGCGGAAGGTGCAGAGGATGCCGGCGCTCTGCGCGCACTCGTCGATGTCTGCGGAGAAAACGCGGTCACACCCCAGGGCACAAAACACAGCACAGGCCTGCAGAGGGAGGCTGCAGGGCACCAGGGAATTCTCACATTTACAACCTATGGCTAAAGGTGAATGCAGCCACGGAGGTTTGGCATGATTCTGGTGCTGTCTGAAACGCCGAACACCAGACTGCTCCCAGAAATATTGGCTGCAAGCAGCACAGACTCGTGGAAAAGAATAATGAGGGTAGGGCATGTCTGGGTTTGAAACACTCACTCTGTGGTGCTTCTGAATTGAGAGAACCATAGAACCACAGACTGGTTTGAGAGAACCATAGAACCACAGACTGGTTTGAGAGAACCATAGAACCACAGACTGGTTTAGGTTGGAAGGGAGCGTGAAGCTCATTCCAGCCCCTGCCACGGGCAGGGACACCTTCCACTAGACCAAGCTGAACCTGGCCTTGGACACTCCAGGGATGTGGAATCTCTCTGGGCAGCCTGTGCCAGGGCCTCACCACCCTTTTAGCGAAGAGTTTTTCTAGGATTTCTCGCCGGGCTTCCCTGTGCTGGGAAGGGTGTTGGCTTCCTCACCATTCCTTTAACAGAGACTCTCCAGTGTGTCAGTGCTGGTAACTTCAGCTAACGAGGTCAAACCCCTCCTTTCTCCACTCTGATCACTCTGCTCCTCATCCACCACGAGCAGCAGTCAGAGCAACCTTCCCTCAGCACTGCAGGCATTCACAGATGCAACACAGGAGCATCTTCCCACCTGATTTTCTCAGTCATAAGCTCTGGCCCCATGAAACCATTACAACCTCCCTGGTTGTGCAGTCCCACAGGAGTGCTCCATCCACTGAACTGCCCTGTCCAGGAGCTGGAGTCGCCTTCTGCAGCCTCCGTGGCAGCTGGAACTCACAACCACCCTCAGGCACCACCAGGTGCTGCTGAGGGTCAGAGAGCTCTTCCTGCTGCAGAGAATAAACACACCCACGCTGACCTGGTGGGGCAGCCCCTTACCTTTACAGGAATGCCCATCTTCTGCCAGCTGGAAGCCTTGCCTGCAGTAGCACTGGTAGGAACCATAAACGTTGGCACACTCCTGGCTGCAGGGACTGTTATCACATTCATTCACATCTGCATCCAAAAACAAACCCACAGAGATGGCCACAGTGCTTCAGAACAGCGCCTTCCACCTCTTCCTGCCCCTGAAAACCTTCACCTTCCAGCCAGAGTGACCAAGGAAGGACTCATTTGTCCCTGGTTTGTCTGCTCCCTAGGCAGAATGCCAAGAAGCCTGAGGATGTCTGCTGCACCCAAATTTCATTTCTCCATATGCCAATGGAAACACACACATGCAGACATTTGTTTCAGACTTTGTAGGTTCCAGTTCACTAAAATATGTCATTGTTGCCTTACAAAAATCATGCAGAACTCAAAAAATTTTCCATTCAATTCAAAATCATTTTTGTAAGTTTTGTCTCTACCGAGTTTCACCTTTCTCAAAATTTGAATGGTTTCCTGTTCTAACTTTGTTCTGTTCTCCTTTTCTGTCACCTGAAAGGAGAGCAAAAAGTACATGGGGAAAGGAAGAAAGAGGAAAAACTTGTTGACACTCATCTGACAATTCCAATGTCTGCAAATTTGAGCACACTAAGCTCACTGTATTTATATTTCACCTCGACTCCTCCTCCAAAGTCCCCTAATTCCCCCTGCAATTCCCCCCTGGTACCTTCACAGTGCTTGCCATCGTAGGAGAGGCGGAACCCGGAGGAGCAGGTGCAGTGGTAGGAGCCAGGGGTGTTCTCACACGTGTGCTGGCACAGGCGCCCGGGGTAATTCCAGCACTCGTTTATGTCTGCCAGCACAACAAGCAAAGACACCGTCAGCCCAGGGGCACGAGCAAACGAGGTGCAGGAGGGTGTGTTTTAAAGTGTCAGGGGTTGATCTGCAGAGTGTGAAATGCTGCAGCCTCGGGTTTGGAGCTGTCTCTGTGCTCTGACTGTGCACGGGAGGGACAAAGGACAAAGTGCTGCATCAGGCTCTTGGGAGGGAAGCGGTGAAACCTTCAGAGAGACCAATTCCCACAGCAGCAGAAGCACAACCCACCGGGAAGGACTCTGCAGATGGCTTTGAGGGATAACCTGCAGTTAAACCAAGCCAAGGGCACCCGGGCCAAAATCCCAGCTGGGAGTGACAGAGCTCTGAACGCGCTGCACAGCACCGGCTCTGGAGGAGATCCCATCCTCTTCGGAGGCACTGCATTGCAGAACTCACCACTGCAACGGTGCTGAGCACTGCCCTGGGGCCCAGGCTCACTCAGCCCCAGCTCTGAGCTCCTCCCGTGCCCCACGTACCGATGCAGCTGCGGCTGAAGGCGTCGTACTGATAGCCCATCTTGCAGTCGCAGCGATAGCCCCCGGGCAGGTTGTGGCACAGCTGCCCCTCTCCACACCGGTGCACCCCGGTCTGACACTCATCCACATCTGCAGGGCCAGAGAGGGCAAGCTGCTTCAGCACAGTTTGCTTAGAACCGATGTTTATAAAGAGGAACTAAAGAGTCCATTGAACAGCAGGATTGGAAACCGGGCAGAGGAAATGTCACCAGCTTCTCCCGCGTGCTCTCCTCAGAGGCAGCTGTCTGCTTCTCTAAGTCAGACTTGGGGAAAGCAGAGCATTACCTTCAAAGGGGAAATGGTAACTGGACCTGCGGTGGGCTCTCCCAGTATATTCTGCATTTCAGTGTAAGCACACTTTGATTCTGATTGAACCACGGCAATTAAACCCCCCCATTCTGATGTTCTGCCATTCCATGAGCCACACCAAGCCACTGAAAACAAAACAAGAACCAGCCAGAACCCTTCAATTAAAACAACTGCTATTTTCATCTCCACTTGCCCTCTCAGTCTCGCTCCTGCTGTCTACCTTTTGCTCCTTCCCGATGTTGATCTTTTTTCTTTTCTCAATCAGCTCCCATTTTGATATTCCCCTTGGCCTCTCATCCAGAATCCAATACCAACAAATTAGTTGCTTCTCCACTCACACACATCATTTCCAATCTCATTTAAACATCCTCAGAGGAAGATGAGAGTTTTCAATGCGGGCTGATTTACAAGACTTGCAACATGACTAAATAGCTCATCAGTATCTAACAAATCCTTCTCACCATCTGTGACGAGAAGCATCAAAAAGTCTGATTAACCCTCACAATTGTGTGTTTCTTCAACTATTCCGAGCTCTGCCACTTCCTAAGCCAACAGATCCTGCTTTTTTTCCCTATTGTTCACATCTTCAACTACTTTTACAACCCAAATCCCTGTTCATGTAATAATCATTAGGATGGATCTCTAAGGCTGGAAGTTCTCCATGCTGCCCCATTTGAAGCCATAAATTCGAGCACTAAATCATTTCAAAGGGTTCCTGGGCAGTTCTCCATCAAACAACAGCCCTGGAGAGGCTGCACCTACACAGTCCCTGCTGGCAATGGGGTCAGGGATGGCAGGGAACGCCCCTCACCACGCCGGGAATTCCTGACAGGAGCTGATATTTCTGCCAGAACACGGAGTTCTCCTTTTCTTTGAATCAGAGGTAGCACCAAAAGAAGGAAGTCTCTAATGCAGATAACACTTCCTAAAGTTGCAGCTTTGTTTGCAATGAATCCATGTGTGCAACCATTTCGTTACGTTTGTCCAAAGTTCTATATTCCATTGCACTCAGACTTTAATTAGTTCTAGGGCATTTCACCATCGGAAGTGTGCCGTATTTCACACTTACAGCAGTTTTCAGCTAAATCTACGAGGCAGTTTTTAATAACTCATTTGCTAAATCAGAAAATCGGAACATTTTAAAGACAGATGAATCCCCTAAAGAGAGGAGATGACCCTACAAGTGTCGTTCTGCTGAAGAAACACGTGCAGACGATGTTTTTACTACTGTGAATAAATCTGATTCGGGAATCTAATTAGCTATTGTAATGCCTCAAAGAAACCAGTCTTTATCACAGAGGGAGGAAATTAGGACCATATGCTTTTCTTCTTTCTTCTCTGTGCTCTCTATCTACTTAAAAAAAAGCCATTCAAAAAAACACCAAACAACACAGACCAGCAACAGGGACAGAGTGCACGCCGCAAAGACAGAGAAATCACCAATTAACATCAATTATGTTTTCCCAAAATCAAGCCAGAGAAGCCTCCTTATGCCTGCTCCTGAACAGCCTTGTCAGGCGTGCAAAGCAGAGACAGAGGGCCACCAGGAATTGTGTTATCCCACCGTGCTTTAGAGGCAGAGGTGCTGAAGGATTAATGGCAGTTTCCTCCTCTGCCATGGATTTACACACAGTCGCTCTTCCTCAGGAGCAACTGGGGAGAAAAGCTGGATTCTTCTTGTACCATCAGTTTGAGATTTAGGAACGTGATTTACCCCAGCCATGACAGAATCACAGAATCATTAGGGCTGGAAAAGGCCTCCAGGATGACCAAAAGCATGAGGGGAGGTAGAGGATAATGAAGAGCAAAAGGGCGAATGCAGAAATACCTGTGGGAATGGGGTCCAGCTGTACCACTGGTTTGCACTACAAGTTGCTAACCATGACCAAATTAATGGCTCTCAACATGGTCCCACCCACCTGCAGCACCACGAATTTGGCACATTCTGTTCACTTGTCATCCTTCCTTCATTCCAAGGGAAGGTCAGGACGAATCGCTGGGGCATCCCCACTAAACCAACGGCTGCTTTGCCATTTCTTTTTTTGTTTCCCCCACTGTCATTTCAGGGTTTCCTACCTCATGTAACTCAGAGCATGGGGAACTGGAGAACACACAGCCAGGCTTGCCCTGGGCACCAAGGGCTGAGCTTCCCAGTCCTTGGTGCCTCGTGTGCTCATTTACAAACAAATGCTAACAAGCACTGAAATCTGCTATTCTGAGTCAGTAACTCCCTAAATGCACTGGAACAAACACAAATCAGGATCAAGCTGCATGCCAGCCTACATGAATATTTCATATACTCCTTCTCCTCAGAATTCCTTTCACAAAGTGAGAATTTATCCTCAACACCCTGACAAGTGGATGTGATGGGGAACACCGTGCACAGAATATCCCTGCAAAGAACATCCACTTGGTGCTCCTCTCGTGAGCCCCCAAGCCCAGCATTCCCCGGTTGCTGCAGATCACTTCGCTTCCAGGGAGGTGCTACAAGAACCACCAAGGGATCCTGGTCCTGACTGACAGCATGAGGTTAAAAAGTGACTAAACCACATTCTCTCCGGAATGGAAGCCAGTGAATCCCATCTGCAGCCAAAGCCGGGTGCTGAGCACACCAAGAGGAACTCCACGGAGTGATCAGACATTGGGGCAGGATCCTGCAGCACAAACAAATCCCAGAGCTGCAGGGACAGCAAATTCCCCTTCCTCCTAACACATTTAGGAATCTGGAGGTAACTCAAAACATCTCTTTAGGAGTGAAACACGCTTTTCCCCCTGAGAGAGCCCCCGCCCAGCCCCGAGCCTGCCCTCACCGACGCAGCGCGTGCCCTCCTCGTTGGAGTGGTACCCTCTGCTGCAGCTCAGCATGTTCCTCTGGCACGTGTAGGACCCCACGGTGTTGATGCAGTTGAATCCCGGCTTACAGGGCTCAGGGAGAGACGTGCATTCGTTGATATCTGGTGAAGAAAAGGAACAGAGCAGCAAAAGATGCTGTTTAACCCTTCTGGTCTGTTTTCTCCCAGCTGTCACTTCTTTTTCCTCACTTCAATCTCTTGTGCTACCAAGATGAGGCTGGTGAAGGTCTGCTGTGGGAATACTTTCAAATTCAACACGCAAGTATTCACATCTTTAAACAGACAGCAGCACTGACATTAAATTCAGAGCAGGGTTCGAGGAAAGCTCCACACCTGAGGGGTCCATCCCCAGCTCCTGAAAGGCCTGGGAGCTGCAGGGCTGTGGCACAGGGCACAGACAGGTGCTGCCCACACTCACCTACGCAGTTCCCCTCGGGGTCCATCCCCAGCTCCTGAAAGGCCTGGGAGCTGCAGGGCTGTGGCACAGGGCACAGACAGGTGCTGCCCACACTCACCTACGCAGTTCCCCTCGGGGTCCTGCAGGAAGCCATCCATGCAGCGCTGCTTTGACTCGCAGTAGAAGGAGCCCTCTGTGTTCTGACACACAAAGTTCACCTTGCAGCTGTGAGTTCCTCTCTCGCACTCGTCAATATCTGTGAACAAACACCAAGCTGGGATCAGTTCAGCTCTGACTTCCAGCAGGGAGATTAGGAGGCATTATTGGAACAGACACACGTTACCAATGGGGAACCTGAGGGTTAAGTGTGTTTGCTCTTGGACATTCGCTTCAGGATGTGTCAGGTCCTGCAGCAAATTTGATTCAGGGCCCTACTGCCTCGTTCACAGCGTCTCTTGCAACCCACAAATACCAAAATATCTGCAGCTTTAAAATCCTAAAGACCCACATTACAAGTAGGAGTAAGATGCTCATAATAAAAATATGTACCACAGTCTTTCATAAGGAAAATGGTCTCTTGTTCCCTGCATACCTCAGGAATTCAGGTCTGTAAAAACCTCCCTCCTCTGCATTTGATACTGATAGGGCACCTCACTTGAGCAGGGCTGGGATTTCTTTGTGTGCACACAGCCATGCAGGCATGTGTGTGTATATACATACAAAACATATATATACACACACACACATTTATGTACACACAAAACCCACTCATACAACTCTGAAAACTATGCTGGGAAAATCTCAGTGAGGCAATAATAGTAGTAACAAATTTTGTTGAAGTAACCCCACCTTGAAGCAGACTCAGCTACAAATGCATCTGAAATTCAGTTCTTGGGAGTGTTTTCAAATGCTGCTTTAACATGTGCTGGTTCCCAAGAAGTATCTTTAGCAGAAGATAAAGACCAACAGAGGGAAGTCCAGGATGGAGGAGTCCCCAGGTCTCCAGGCAGCCAAGAGAAGAACTGCTGGGTTTCTTTTCCTACTCCAACCCCTCAGTTAAATGTTAGGGTCACGAGGGAACATTACCAGTCTCCCACAAGCTACTCTATTAATAAGTCTGCCTACCATAGTTAAAGACTGAGAGAAAGAAAAATGTGGAATCGAGTATTTCATAAACCTCTGCAAATTCAATAGCTATCTGCAGGCAATTTTACATAGAGCAGCTCTGAAATTTCTTACAGGTCATTCATTTATGGGCTACTGTAAAACGATTTGTAAATTTTATAATCCTCTATAATCTAACTTTAAGACTAGAAAGTAAATTAGATTAGTAATAAATGTTAGAAATGCTCTAGAATCAGACAACAGAACAAGACATTCACAAAACAGCCTCTTCAAGTAAGCAGAGTTTACTTATGACAGCTTTTTATAAAGGGAGGTTTCTGATAATTTCTATTTTATAGCCCTATGTTCTATAAAGAGCTAAGCTCTTTCCTTAAGCATCTCTTACTCCAGCTGTCAGGAAACTGTGAGGAGTGCAGGTGTAAGTAACAGTGAGTGCTGCCCTGAAGGCAGGGCCCGTGTGTCCCTTGCACACTCCCGTGCTGCTGAGCGCTGATGCTCCCTTCTCTGTCTGACACCCACAGAGACCAGCACAGGGGGCATGGAGAACAACTTCTGAACCCCACAGCCATTCCAAATGGCTAAATGTAAATGTGAAATGTAAATAAATGCAGACAGAGATCCTGAACACAGGAAGGACAGGGCTGTCAGCACCGTGATCCGTTCAGGCTGGGAATTTTTGCTGGAATCGCCAGCAAACAGCATCAGCTGAGCCAGGCACAGGAACTAAAGGGAATTCCTCCATCAGGGAGATCTCCCTCTGATGCCTTAAAAACAGGGCAAGTCCCAATTCAGAAGGTTTCATCCATTTTCTAAGTAACTCACAGTTATCACTGCAAACCATTTCAAGCAAGAGAACGTGCAGGAAGAGCCTGCAGAGCCCAACACTTCCAGGATGAGCAGCCTGTTTTAGCTACAGCCCCGATACCACGGAGCAGCAACAACAGAATGCTCTGCAACCCCTTCCCTTCCCTTCGTGTAGGGGCTGAGGAGCGCTGTTCTCACCCACACACTCGCCGTCCTTCAGCTCGTGGCCGGGCTGGCAGCTCAGCTCCTGCAGGCAGCGGAACGACCCCATGGTGTTGACACAGTGCTCTCTCCTCTGGCAGGTGTGTCTCTCTGTCACACACTCGTTGATGTCTGGGAGAAAGAGGAAATCAGTGCCACAGGGTACCAAGGCATCTCCCTCTTCCTGCTCTTTTGGAAGGAGTGGAAAGCTCAAATGAAAGCATTTCTTCCAAAAGACAGTCAGTACAGGCTTTGTTACGGTGCTCTGATGGAAGATGGCTTTATCCCAGGGTCCTCAGTTAGCACAGAGTAAATGAAGAGACACAAACCACAGGGAGACTCCCTTCTCCTCCCCTCTTCCCAAATGCCATGGGGATGGTGCAGGCACTGGGCACAGGGATGGGCAGTAAATGCAGGGTGGGCAGAGCACTGATGACCAGCTGATGGTGAAGGGATGGGAACTCCTGGGCGAGTGAACGAGACAGTGACCAATGCTCATTGCTCCTCTCCAGATTCCCACAGCCCAGACCACTGACCAGTCCAGCTGCCTCAGGCCAGCAGGCAGGGGCTGCTGCTGCCCCAGGGATGGGAGCTGGGGCTGCTGGGGTGGCCCTGCCCCAGGGATGGGAGCTGGGGCTGCTGGGGTGGCCCTGCCCCAGGGATGGGAGCTGGGGCTGCTGGGGTGGCCCTGCCCGAGGGATGGGAGCTGGGGTGCTGCTGCCCCAGGGATGGGAGCTGGGGTGCTGCTGCCCCAGGGATGGGAGCTGGGGCTGCTGGGCTGGCCCTGCCCCAGGGATGGGAGCTGGGGTGCTGCTGCCCCAGGGATGGGAGCTGGGGCTGCTGGGCTGGCCCTGCCCCAGGGATGGGAGCTGGGGCTGCCCCACTGGGCTGGATCACGCTCGTACCTGTTCCCTACGGAATGCATCTCTGGGACCGGGTATGCAGGAACTCATGGGGAGAGGAACCCTGATGGCTCAATCAAGTTTGTGAGTTTGTATTTAGAGCTTTAAAGGGATTTGATTTCAGCAGGTGGAGTACTGGAAAAGTTCTTTTTAAAAAATCACTTGAGCACAAGATTGCAGAGTGTGGGACAATTAGGGAAGGAATATGAAACACCTTTAAAATGATACGTTTTGATAGGCTTGGATGAAATCATCTCAAATGCAGGTTTTGCTTATGTTAATAATGAAAGCTGGAACAGCATGATAAGCAAATACTTAGAAGCAACAAAAAGGGGCAGAGACTGGGAAGAGAAACTTTCTTGCCAATCTCCACAAAGCCTCACACTTTCACAGTTCTATATAAAGCTAAGAATTGCTGGAGCTAACAAAAGCCAAATGTGACCAGAACCATTACCAGTCCTCTGGCTGCTCTGTGCATGACGCTGTTTTCACACTGCACAATAAAGCAAGAATTGTTTAAATCAGATTTTCGTTTTGGCTGCAGAACCTCGTTCTCAGATAAGTACATCAGACCTACGGCTTCCCCCGTGGAGCACGGAAACAGGAAAAGCCATTCGAAAACCTTTTTGTCTTAGAAAATGTGCCAGCTGCTTTTCCAGCAAAGAAGTGAAGAGGAGCACCAGAACTTTCCAGTTCCTGGTGGGCTCGGATAACTGGTGACGTGCACTGAGTTGTGCAAGACCTGTATGAGCTTGTTCCACTTCACTTCTCACTTATTTTATATTATTCTATTCTGTTATTCCTGTGGTTTTCTTTCTGTTTGCCACTGCTGCTCCTCACAGCAAGGTCCTGGCCATCACCCCCATCTCCTTCTACCTGTCCCACACAAAGTTTCAGCTCCTCCTCTGAGGGGCAGGTCCTTGCCTGCCCCAAAGTTCCTGCAGGGTTATGTCCCCCAGTGCCTGAGCAGTTTCCCAGTTTCTGTTCATCAGAGTGAGGAGCATTTTCACAAGTGATCCTGTGGGGGTAGCAAAACCCCCCCACATGCTGGGGGATGAACACAAGGTGCTCTGGTAGGTCCCTCTCGCCTACTTAGACTTAATTCTTGAAGAATTTTGGGGTTTTTAAATTCTATTTTAGAGAAAAGCAGCAATGGATGGCCACTTAACAGCACCCAAACCAGAGCAAGACTTCCTGCTGGCTGTCCCACGGACCTGAGATGATCTGTTCTTGCAAACCACTAAAAGGCCTCTCATATAAACAAACTGCATCACGCTGCAGCTCATGAGCTTGAGTCAGTCCAGCACCGTGTCAAAAGAGAAAGTGTTTGTCTGAAATATGAACCAAAGAGGGTAGGAGGCATTCCACATGATTAGCAGGTGGAATATTAAGTAACAGGCAAAAAAAAAAAAGGTTGTGATTTCACAGAGAAAAAAATCTAATATAATTTCATGTTTTGTCTATAGTTTTGATTCAATTTTCAAAACTCTTGAGTACTTGAAAAAATATGCAGAACTGGCTGGAACACATTTGAGGAAATTAAAATGATGGAAACTGGCAGATTACAATGCAGAATTCTTGCTTGCAATGGAAGTTTTGTGCACGTGAGGTACTGACAAGCTCTAAAGCCTGACTGTGAGCTGGGCTCAGCTACAAGGCTGAAACCCAGAGCCATGGCCAGCCCAGTGTCAGGGCATGAGCCTCTGTCTGTGCCATCAGGCCAGCTGCCAGCCCAGCAGAGTGCCCTGTTCAGTTCATTATGCAAACAGGCCCTTTTCTGTACATTTTTCTGCACAAATTCCTCAATGCGCCGTAAAATCCGGCGTGCCCACGACCTGTCTCCCTCCAGCCCTGCAAGCCAACTCTGCAAGGCAGTAAGATGCTTGACAGAGCACTAGGAATAACAGGAGTCATGTTTTCAGTCTGAAAAACAGTTAATCCCAGCACTGGGCCAGCTGGGGTGTTCGTCCAACCCAACGAAGACTGTGAGGTAGGGTAAGATGATATTTACTTTAAAATAAAAACAGGAAAAAGAGGAAAAATAATTCAGCACTATACTGAAAACAAGTCACACGGTTAATTTTTGAGGAATCTGCTCAGTCTGTGTGTGTGGCAACAACATTCCTCACTTCATGTCAGCAAAACCCAGAATGAAATGCAATCATGCAATAGCTCTGTTTTCCCCAGAACCGTTCATACAAACAGCAGCACACACACACACTCGATCCCTGAGCACATCTGCTGCCTCCAAGAGCTGGCCCTTTTGCAGAGGAATATCAACATTTACCTAGTGCTGTTTATTTCAGTGTGCACTTTGACATCAAAAGCTAACTCTGGTTAGCACCTCTCCTCAAAAAGTGAAACGCAGACTTCCCTTGTCCTGCAGCTGCAGTTTCTGGTCACTTTTTCCTCCTCGAGCCTCCTCAGCTCTGTTTGTTTTATGGGACACATCTGTGCAGCAGAGGCACTTTGTTATTCTGCAGCCACCCACCCCGAGCTCACACACAGGTTGGGGAAAGGAGTGACCACGGGGAATGGAGTGACCACAGGGAATGGTGACCACGGGGAATGGAGTGACCACGGGGAATGGAGTGACCACGGGGAGTGGAGTGACCACGGGGAATGGTGACCACGAGGAGTGGAGTGACCACGGGGAATGGAGTGACCACGGGGAACGGAGTGACCACGGGGAGCGGAGAGACGACGGGGAGGGGGGACCACGGGGAATGGAGTGACCACAGGGAATGGTGACCACACGGAGTGGAGTGACCACGGGGAGTGGTGACCACAGGGAATGGAGTGACCACGCACTGCTCCCTGCCAGGAGGGAAACTGAGGTGGGAGCAGCAAAGAAAGGAGCGGAGCAGCCAGGGAGCACGTGGGTGGTGGGAATGACTTTGCCTGAAAGTCACCAGCAAAGCCCCGTTAACAACATCCAGCCTGGCTCTTATCTCAGGAGAACACGGAGCTTCCAGCCCAAAGACATTTCAGTCTCTGCTCAGGGTGGCACAGGGGTGCTGTGTGAGAGCTGTTTGAACAGCTGCTGGCTCCTCTTTGTGGCTGGCTTTTGGGAGTGCTGGGTATCTGCTCCTGAATGCACCTGGAATTATGATCCTGCGCCCTTTGACTAAAGGAAACTCCACAGATCACAGATTATCAGCTGCTTTGCTGCTGTGCAAAGACTGTTCCTCCCATCCCTGAAATATGCAAAGAGTAACATCACTGAACCAACAGGAATTTGCAAACAAATTACCAAAGGTTTTCTCCTGGCGTTTGAGACAGCTCAAGGTGGAGCACAAAAGCAGTCAGGCTGGAAAAGGATACCCCAGGAGAAGGAGGCAGTGAGCAAAACACAAACCACGGTATGCCTGTGGCTTTCCCCTTGGACTACAAAAGCAGGAAAAAATGTTAAACACGGCAAATGTTCTCCTGGCACCACACACGGAGCAGAGCTGGATGGGAGCAGGGAGCACACAAAAAAAAAGGGAGAGAATTTACAAAGTTTCTTAGATTATTTAAAAGGATTCCTGCAAAAACTGCCCTGCATTAGAGGAACACAGAGGTTTGGGATTTAGTGAGGGAGAAGGGGGTCTGCCAGCTTCACAAATGAGAGCTGGGCCTTTGCTTTCATGAGCAGTGCCCGAGGTTTATCTTGTATCAGCCATAATAAAACTGTTCTAATGTCGTGGGGCAGAGGGAGAACGCGCATCAAAGGAAGCTCCTGGCATCTGCCACAGCAGCTCCTGCCAAAGCTGCTGACACACAGGCACTGGCTCAGTTCCAGAACCCTCCTGGGAGAGGTGAGAAAGGACAGATCCATCCTTCCTGCACAGTCCAGAGGAAACATCAGGGGAGTCAGTGGTGAGACTCAGAGCTCGAGGAGGGGCAGTTCCTGGAGCTGCCAGGCTCCCATGCAGGAGTGTGGTGCCTGCAGCAGCCCCTGGGCACCTCCAGCACCAGCCTCAGCTCAGGCTGAATCATCTCATAAAGGCCTCCTTCCTTCCAGTGCTGTCCTCTCAGCCATTTCACTGAAACCAAATCGTTTCATTAGTTTTCCATTCTTACCAGCACCTCTGATTTCAAAATAAATACTAAGAATCATCATTAAAAAATCAAAATCCAATGTCAACAATTTAAGGAACACCCCAAAGGTGGCAAATCACAGTTCCTCTCTGGATTCTGACACTGCAGAAGTTTTCCTGCTCGTGCCCAAATGCCACACGGTGCTTATTGACCAGATGAGATCACAGAGCTTTAAAGACAGGAACAAGACCAAAGCTGTGGTGGTCACACAAAGAGTGTTATGAATGTCGGGAGGAGGACAGGGGTGGAAGAAGGCACTGCATTCACACAGGACATTACAGCACAGGCACTGATGCTTCCGTGGATGACCGGAGGTCTCCAGGTGCTCCGTTTGTCCAGCCAACACTGCTGCTGCCTCCTAACCCAGCCTCTAGAAAAGTACCCAAAAAAGCAACTGTTTCATAAGCTGAGGCCCTGGCTGCTGGAAGCAAATTAAATCCTCATAAATACACTTGTAAAAACTGATCGGTTTCGTACATGAAGTCAAACAGCAGGGATGATCCAGCAGAATTATGATGCATCCTCGACTTCTACACAAAGAAACTCGTGCCAGAATCAACAAAGGACTCCTGTGAATTTTAAAATGCCCTCCCTTTGGACTGGATCTTTTCCAGTGCCCAGACTCACACAGATTCCCGAGCTGTGTTTCGGAAGTTTTGTTGTTCGGTGGTGTCTGGACCTCGGCAGTGTTGAACTGCCCAGAGAGATCAGCTGCTCTGTTCCCTCAGCTCAGTTTGCTGTGCCCGTCACACCTGGGGGCTCGGGGCCTTTGCACAGAGATCCTGAGAATGTATTGCTGGGGCAGAAGCCAAAACAGCACACAGCTCATGAGGCGGAGGGGCCGAGCAAATGGCGCACACGTGTTTCCACGGAGTCGCTCTGAAATGTCAGATGCAGGGATGGCCAGAGAGCCTGGAGCACAAATGGTGTGGAGGCGTTGCAGAGCATGGAGGGGTGGGATGCTGCGGTGAGCGGCGTGCGCCTCTCGTCTTACCAACACATTTCCTATGCCTGTTGGGAATAAAGCCCTCTGCACACATCCCACTGTGGCTGACACAGGAGAATGATCCCAGTGTGTTCACACATAATTGTCCGCTGGAACAAGCCTGAGCACCTGTGAGGCACTCATCCAAATCTACAGCAGCACGTGGCAGCCAAAAGGGAAAAACAGAACTCCATTAGAACAGTTCCTGAAACGAAACAACATTTCTTTCACGCCGGAGATGCCGAGATGAAGTGTGCTGGAGCTTCCCCATCAGCAGCAGGCTGTAATACACACGGTGTTACACTGAAAACAGGGCTGGAATAAACCCTCGGAGATCACCTCGCTCACACTGCTGGGCTTTTGCCATTCCAGAAAGAAACAGCCTCAAGAACAGGCAGGCAGGCACACAGAGACAGCGCCCACTCCCCGAAGGGAACCCCTTCCAGTGCGCCACCACCCTCACCATCAGCTCCTGACTTCAACAGAGATTACAAATGTCCCTTGCTAACGTCTAAACTCACTGCTTCCACTGACAAATACAAATTTTTTCATTTCCTGTAGGAAAACGATTGCCTTGAAATGCCCCTTTTGATTCTGACATTAATTAATCAAATTAGCTTCCACCACACTTGAGTAAGCAGTGCACTGAGAATATTTCATCTGGTGATATTAAAATCCCATTTTCTTCACAGACTGTCTGGAATTTCATGAAAATGATTTGTTATTCAATAAGATCTAAGATTAAGAGCGATGTGGATCATTTGTGAGCAATTCTGAGCACTGGGAGCTCCCGCCTGCATTTCACTGTTATTGCTCCCATACTGAGAGATTTATAATTAAGGTATGTCACAGGGCATTGCTTCTGACCCCCAGAGCCTCCCTGGGCAAACATATCCTCTGTCACTACTCAAGAACATCCATTTAAAATTTGTATCATGTGAATGGTCGTGATGCAGCTTTGGAATCCACTGCAGGCCAGAGCTCCGGCGTCAAGTGCATCACCCGGAGCTGGCCCAGCTCCCACGGCACATCCCTCCTCGGCTGTGAAGCCTCCCCGAGCTCAGGTCTCCAAGGCAAGAGGAGCTAAAACCAGAGAGAGCAGATGCCAGGGCAGAGCTGTGCTCTGAGGGTGCCCCAGGACAGCAAAGGTGCCCCAAGCCCTGCGCGCTGCTGCCGCTCCCAGTGACAATGCTGCGTGTCCATAGCTGGGGAGGAACCTCGGTGGGAAGGGAGACCAAAAAGGGCTGGAAAAAAAGCCAGAGATGTCAGAGGAAAAGAGCACCAGTCCAGGCTTGCCTCCACCTCGCCAGGTGACAGCCACGCCGTGCTTCGGGAGGTGTCTGTGAGGCAAAGCCTCTGTGCTGGCACTGCGATCCACAGCTCTGAAAATGAGGAACACCCAGGGGTGCGAGGCACACGGACACTTAACCACGTCTCTGTGGGGAGCCCAGAGCACTCACCTTCACAGGAAACCCCGTCAGCCATGAGCGTGTAGCCAGCCATGCAGGAGCACACGGCATCTCCCGCCACGATGTTGCACAGGTGCTTGCAGGGGCCGTTATCTGCACAAAGAATTGCAGAACACGTCAGGACCCCCGGCACGGGCCCGCTGCAGCCCCACGCTGCCAGGCCAGCCAGGCACAGCCCCTGCTCACTGGGGAATCACTCTGCAACCAAGCAGCCCTCAGCTTCCACCCCTCCTGCAGCACAGGGGCACACCTGGCGCTCCCACCTGCCCTGCTCACAGCCCCCTGCACAGCTGCCCTGCTCACAGCTCCCTGCACAGCTGCCCTGCTCACAGCCCCCTGCACAGCTGCACTGCCCACAGCCCCCTGAACAGCTGCACTGCCCACAGCCCCCTGAACAGCTGCCCTGCCCACAGCCCCCTGCACAGCCGCACTGCCCACCCCACACAGGGGAGCACATGGGGAACAACCCTGAAAACAGAGAGCAGCCCCAAACTCCTCCCTCGGGTTTCCCCTGACAGTTCCTGAGCCTTGTGCCAGCGGTCACACATTAAAGCTGTGCCCTGAAATCAGACTGGTGAAGGGGTGAGTGGAGTTTGTTCCGTCTCTGAACATTCCTCGCTCGCCTGCCTCTGCGGCTGACACCTCGCACGTACCTTTGCACTTGTCCTGCTCCTCCTGCAAGGACACCACCAGGATGGGCTGGGAGGGAGAAGCTACTGGAGGGATGGTGGCTTCGGCTTCCAGCCTGGACACCTGTCCTCTGTCAGGATCTGTAAGGCAAGGGAGGATCAGGGACAGCACCACCCCACCGGACGCCCCATGGCAAGGGGAGATCCCACTCATCCCACTCCATCATGGTTTGGAGGAGGAAACAAACATCATGGATACAGATCAGAGAGCCTGGCTGACAGTCACTTCTGTAAAGTCCTGCAATATCTGGATAAACCAGAAAGTGCTAATTTTATTTTTAAAACATCTGCTATATTTTAAATACAGCGGCTGTCTTTCATTCGGTATTTGATGGAAAAAAAATCCCAAACCCAAAACAAGCCTTTGACCTTATTCTGTCCATCCTGTTTCAACACAGACAAACAACAAACACTCACCTTTACAAGCACAGGATACTTTGGAATGACTCTTGTACAGCCAAGTGGAAAACATGACAGCTGCTATCTGCCACTAATATTTCCAACAGACAGTAATGTTAAAGGGATCAGAAAATAAAGAGCTCTGCTACCTCAATAAGAGTAACCCAGTGTATCAGTATCATCAAAGCAGAAGCCTGAATCCACAGGGCCAAATTCTCCCTTAAGAGGAATGTGTCCTGTTCCCTCTGAGTTCAAGTGTCACCTGCAGCAAAGTGTGAGCCCCCGAACAGCGACAACCTCAAACGACTGGGGGTGACTGCAGCGCAGGTTTGGGGTATGGGAAGAGTGATTTCCTTAAACAAATGAAGTCAGCACGGACACACAACGGGGCTGTGGCACAGAGACAAACAAAAGTCACCTGCTGGTGGCACAGCCTGAGTGGTTTCCCCAGGAATGCCCGAGATGTGCACAGAGGAAAAGGAGAACTGG
The DNA here is from genome assembly GCA_013398855.1 of Mohoua ochrocephala. Taxonomy (NCBI): domain Eukaryota; kingdom Metazoa; phylum Chordata; class Aves; order Passeriformes; family Acanthizidae; genus Mohoua; species Mohoua ochrocephala. The sequence continues at coordinate 95,318 of VZTA01006576.1, read as the reverse complement.
GAGGCCCCTGTGCCACGCATGGTTCAGCCAAGCAAAGCCACTGAGGTTCCCAAGCACCTCCCCGACCCTCCCTCAACCTGGCACAGCAATGACAGCGCCAGCCCTCTCTGCCCTGGCCCCTGCCGTGCACCTCTGAGGTCCCACATGTGTCCCCTGCCCCTGTCACAAGCCCACTCCCCAGCTGAGCTCTGCAAACCCCTCTGCACCTCTGGGCACGGCCCTGAGCCCCAGAGCCCCGCAGATCTGCAGGAACACGAACACCCAGACCACGAGGTGCTTCACCCAGACCTTCAGCCGAGGCAGCGCTGGGAGAAGCAAAGCAAAGCACAACCACAGATCCGCTCCAGGTGAGCCATCAGGCCAAATTCTGACCTGTTAAAATAAGAACTTGTCTTTGCCTCCTTTGGATCGGGTTCTGTCTCCAGAATTTTAATATAAACAGAGCAGACAGCTGCCACAGGAACAGTCACATGCATGTTTGAGGTAAATGCTGTAACACCAGGCTGAGAAGGATGACATTCAGAATGCTCATTGTTTGGCTTGGGCAGAGCCTCAGAAGCCTAAGGAATTCTGTCATTGGATGGAAACAGTGGTTTTGCTCGTTAAATAACAGAAAGCACTTGTAACTAATGTGAGGTTTCAACTTTCTGTGTTATCTGATTTGAAATCTTGCCATTGGAGAACTCCACACATCAAAACAATTACAGCACAATAGACTTTCTTTTCCAGACTTCCACCACACTAGATAAATTTAGAGTTTGTTATCGCTGAAGGATGTTAATGATTTTAGATAAAAATCAAAGCTCAGGAAGCAATGCTGTCTGTCTGAACTGAGTTAAGTTTATCTAAAGAAAACCTAACTGTGAAATACAAAATTACTCTGAGAAGAAAAGGTATTCCTTTAAAAATCTTTACAAATCCTCTTCTGAAAAGTGCAAACACCCTTGATTTGAACACATGAAACACCGCTCTTATCTCATGCCACCAAACACAAAAATAAGGCATAATTCAGTTTCCTGAATTACCATTTCTCTTTACATTTTACAATTTCTACAGAACACGTCCGTGCATCAACACCCGAGATGTAACCTCAGAGAAACCGCAGAGAAAGTAAAGGAAAAGGTTGGTAGATGAGTGCAGGAGGCACAAAGACGCTGCCCCTCGTGTCCCTTTCCTCACCTGGAGAGCAGCTGGTGCCATCGTCCTGCAGGGTGAACTCCGGGAAACACGAGCACTTGTAGGAGCCCACGGTGTTGATGCACAAGTGCTGGCAGAGCTCCCCCCCGTAGAGGAGACACTCGTCCAGGTCATCTCCAGGCAGGTTGTTCGACAGCTCGGCCTCGTTGCTGATGGACAGGGCTTCGTGGTGGTGATCCTCCCTCTCTGAAACTGCAACACAACATCTCTGAAACTGCAACACAACATCTCTGACAGCTGTCCTGGCACTGGGGCTGCACAGAGCGGGGCGCGTGGCCACACAAATGCCCAGCAAAGCCAGATCTGCCCGAAACAGTTACTGTGAGGATAAGAGCAAAGAAACCCGTCCTGGAGATGACAAAACTGTGCTGGAGGTCCACCTCCTCCTTCCCTAAGGCTGGGGGGACAGGCACTGCCCAGAGGCACCGAGAAACAGTCCCAGGGGAGGTCCCAAGCTCACCACTGCCCACCCCATTCCTACCGACATTCGGACTACGGTGCTGTGCTGAAGCCCCATCCGAAACTGACCCCACGCTGAATTTCAAGTTTCAGGAGAAGAAGTTATCCAGTTGGTTTGGAAACTCTTTCCAACACCACAGTTTTTTGGCTCCTTTATTAGCACTGCCAGCAGCCTGGGAGGCACTGAGCAGTGGCATGGCTGTCCTTCCTCCTGCCCTCAAACACCAGCCAAAGCACCGCCTGCTTCCACTCCTGACCAAGGCCGACAAGACTTTCTGTGACGTTCAAATTAAGTCTTAAGTGACACAGTTTCTCAGTCAGCTTTTCCTGAGCACACACAGGCAAAGTCCCTTGCTCAGTGAGGTCTCAGCTGGATAGAAACCAACCCTTTCACTTGTGGGTGAGAGAGAAAGCACAATTAGCTCATGAGAAGAGAACGGACCACAGTCCCACCCCAGGAGGTTACCATGGCACTCGTGGGTGGCAGGGGGGTACAGAGTGATGCTGAAGGGAATGGGGCCTCAGGCTGAGGGAGGAACATGGCCACCCAAGCTCCACAGTTGCCACATTCCCTTTGTCAGGCCTCTTTGGCTGCAGGATTTGGTTTAGCTCCTCAGCATCACTACATTTGTAACTTTAAAGACTGAAAACAAATGGAGGGACACTCACCCTGCAGTGTCCCCCAGGCAGAGAGGGACACTCACCCTGCAGTGTGTCCCGGGCACAGAGGGACACTCACCCTGCAGTGTCCCCTGGGCACAGAGGGACACTCACCCTGCAGTGTGTCCCGGGCACAGAGGGACACTCACCCTGCAGTGTCCCCTGGGCACAGAGGGACACTCACCCTTCTCGGGGGTCACCGTTGGCAAAGGCTCAGGATGCCGTTTGATCTCCAGATGGATGAAGTGATCCCCTCCTTCGCAGCAGGACAGCATCACGTGGCTGCAGGGGTAGCCCAGGTTGATGTTGGACTCGCAGGTTTTCCCCTCGCTCCTGAGGCGCAGGCCCAGGCTGCAGCAGTCACAGCATTGCTGCAAAACAAGGGGACTGTCAGGAATGGGAGCACTGAACAAGCTGCCAGGGCAGTGCTGCAGTCCCCATCCCTGGAAGTGTTCAAACAATGTGTGATGTGACACTGGAGGACATGGTTTGGTGGTGAACAGGGTGCTGGGGCTGGGTTTACAGTTGCACTCAATGATCTCCGGGGTCTTTTCCCACCTTGACAATTCTGCTCTGTGATTTAACACAGCTTCAGGGATGAGCCCACACGCACCTGGAACTGATCCGCACTGCCCTAAGCAGTGGAGCATCTGGAAAAACATTTGGGGTTTGGACAGTTGCAAATATCAAAGCTTCACTTGTGCTTGTTTTTGCCATTCTGCACCGACAGGTCAACTGCAGCCACAACAAACACGAAGCCTGGCTGTGCCAGCGATTTCGGCAACTCCACTCGTCAGGAAGGAGGGGTGCTGCAGAGCAGCTCCTCCCAGCTCGGGCACACAGGCCTTGTTTGTGTGCAGTATGACCAAAAATTACCAACAAAACAAACCAGATCTGTACCTCTTTGCATTAGAGCTCACAGAGAGGTCAGTTTGAAGCAATGCAAAACTGGAAATGCCTTGCACAGGCAGGATCTGAGCCCTGCCAGGTGTCAGTAAACACTCTCCTCTCTGCATTACTGCCCTGCAAACCTGCTCTGCCCTTTGGTTACCTGGCTGTGCTGGACAGCATCCTGCTGAGACAGTGGCTGGAGGGAGGCCAGGGTGTATTTTATGAGTTATTTGCCTCCTTTTTCCTTCCTGGGAGCCTCTGAACAGCAGCTTCGCTGACACGCTGATCTCCCAGCTCTGGCAGTCTGCTCTGCTGCAGGTGGCAGACAAGAACTGCGTGGTGCTTTCCTCAGCCACACACAAACCTACTGCACTGTCAGGCCACAAAAGTGCACCAGACAAATGGCAGCAAATTCAGAAAGTCCCCGCTGTGGATGCATGGTGGACACCTCACCGAGCAGGGAGGCTGAGGAGCTGTGAGTCTCTGCTGCAGAGACAACAGGGCTCACACCTGAGCGGGAGAGGCCTTCGTAGGTATGAATTTAAGTGTCCTCTCACCCCTAATTTATTTGTTTGTTTGTTTGTTTGTTTGTTTATGTATTTTAGCCATCAATAATGTCTGTTTCACTGGAACAGCCTCTCTGACCCCCGACAGGCGGCTTCGGTCCAGTCCAGCACTGACCCTGCGAAAAGGTGTCGGACACAGCAAGTGAAGGGCAGGGTCCGAGCTGGCAGCAGGAGCTGTGCCAACAGAAAGTCCAGGACAGAGACCCCTGACCTGGGCAGGGATCAATGAGAGGGGCAGGGAGTGTTGTAAGGGCTGAAGGAGCATGGAAATGGGGAGGGATCACTTTTCATCATCAGAAATCCTAGGTGGGCACTGCCACTAAACCAGAGCCTGTCTCCAGCAGGGAAATGCATCCACTGCCAGCTCAATGCCCAGAAACTCTTCTGACAAGGAAGAGCATTGGGGTTTTGTGAGCATTGGGGTTTCATGAGCATTGGGGTTTTGGGAGCATTGGGGTTTCGTGAGCATTGGGGTTTCGTGAGCATTGGGGTTTTGGGAGCATTGGGGTTTCGTGAGCATCTCACACTCAGTGCACAGCCTTGCATGCTCAGCCTGTTCTGATGGCTGCAGCTCATGTTTTATGGCCCTGCTTCCTAATCTGAAAAATCCCCAAACATCGCAAGCAGCAGACATTACTCACATTTGCAAATATGCACAGCCTTGATGAGGAGCTGCCTTCACGTGCCCAAATACGTTTGTGAAAAATTTACAGCACGGGTCTTGAAGAGGATGAAGCATTTTGCACGCTAAATAGGCTAAATCATCTTTTCAAAAGAAGTATTAAAAAAAAATAAATCTAGCAATAATGAATTGTGGCCATGCTAGAAAAGGGAAAATTCCTCTTTCCATCCTCCCCAAATCCAGAACCCTCAAATTCAAATTTTTATGAAAAAAGAGTTCTGTTTTCTGCATGTTTTATAGTTTTAGCTCAGTTTTGTCACCTTCAATACGCAAAGCAAAAGACGTTCAAGATAATACATGCTTTGGTGAAGAACTGTAAAATATGCAATATTTGCCTTGAAGACCCTGGCTTCCTTCAGTCATGGTTTGATTCACAATTTATCCCACGTGCAGGCGTGACAGAGAGTATTACATCAGTCATACATCTTTGGGCTCACATATTTTCCAGGTGAACAAAACTGTCTCATTTTCCAGTGGAAAAACTTGTTCGTTGAAAAGTTCCTTCTAAAACACAAAAATTGGAATGCCTCAGCCTTCTGTTAGGTGCTCTTTGAACTTCCCAGGAATTCTACAACTGATTTAATAGCAAAGATGACCCATTTTTACCTTGCAATTGAGAAACACCTCGAGAGCCATGCTTTGGTTCACAGCTTTCTGCATTCCCCTCGGAACTATCTTTGCTGGAATCCTGCATAACTGGATTTACCATGGTGGAGTCCCCATCCACGAGGAAAAACCCCTAAGCACATGCTTTCTGTATTAGAGAAAATAACATTTCAAGCACCCTAAGATGGGGTTGACTGAACACAGGCTGAACTCCTGGATCTGAAAAACCAGCACTGCCACCCTCACCTTGCAGCAAAAGGAAGGACCCCACATCTAAAATGCCTGAAGGCCTACAAATGTGTGTAGCCTGGAGGTAAAACCCTGGCTTTTGGCAGGACAGTGTAAAGATCTTGCTGGTTTTTGGGGGCAATTAATGACTCTTCCCACATTCCGGACAAACTTTTTTTGATTTATGCCACAGCAGTTGCTAAGAGCAGACAGATCAGGGGAAACACCACTAAGGACTGCCAGCCTCTTCTACCAGATCACCTCTGAAACAATGTTTGACCATAATAAAATTAGAAAACCTTTCTTGTAATACAAAGCATTACGGAGCAGCACAAAGTTGGATTATTTTGTATTACAGCAGTACATACTGTAATGCTAAAGCAACACAAAGCCTCGACAGCCTCAATATTTTATTGATTTTTTTCTCCAGCAGTAGCTGCGATGACTCAGGAGCTAAACGAGCTAAATAGGTGAGCAAAGCTGTTCAGTAATTTCACTGTCTCAGATGGTTTATCTTAAAGGGAAAATCCCATTGGAACTGGCATGAGGAACCCTTCCACTGGAGTATTTTGCCACCGGTTTCAGCTCAGACAGGAGTGATGGAGTTCTCCCTCCCCACGTCTGCCTGAGGAATGGCATCAGCGATCAGACTGACTCCAGGGCCTGGCTCTGCCTGGCATGCAAACAACCCCGGTGAGAACCTGAGAATAACAATTCCGTCACATTTCAGACACGTTGATGCCTTCTCCCAAACGCGCCAATTCTCTTTGTCCTCTAATGATCGACTGCAGACCCAAATTAATAACGGTTCTGAAGAGGACAAATGAGCACAGCTAATTGAACCTTACGCTCTGCAGTGGATGTCCACGTTCTCTGCTCTCCCAGGGAACGATTACCAGCGAGAATCTCCGAGGTACAGGAACAGAGAGAACTCATCGGGCTCCTGCTGAGCCGACGGAAGCTGCACTTAGGCTGAGCTATAGCTATGTAAATGATGGTCAGAGGGAAATGAATTCTGAAAGGCAGCGTTCTGGTGAAAACGAGACGAGCGAGCTGCTGAATCTTCAAACTGGTTTAAATTGGTTTGGCTCCAGTGATTCTCATAAAGCAAACCTCATTTATCTAAGCGGAGGCTGTGGCTCAGGGTTTGTGATTTGTGCTGTCCGTTAACGGTTTGCTTTTATTTATGAACAAAAGGCTCCCATCATCATCTAAATGCTTGTTCCTCTAGCCCAGCATTGTGCAGAACTGGGAAAGGGGGCCACAATTCAACACTGGAGCCAAGCAAACTGTCCAGTAATGGGTTTCACATTATATCTTCAATTAAGTTTTGCCCCATCATTTCCTGAATTCTTCTACACTATAGATATAAAAACTAAAATGGACTTCTCAGCTACTTCCAAAGCGAGGAAGCAAAAGCAATACAGCCAGCTAGGTCTACAAAATGGGGATGGAAACAATTTAAAACAACATCACTGCGAAGTTTTAAAAGGGGCCGCAAACTTAAATTCAAACTGCACCATCTCCCTGCCGCCTTTTCTGTGCTCCACAGCAATGCACGGACAAGTTACTGCTGAAGGCAGGCAAGGAGGGCACCTGAGACACCTGCAGGAGCATCAGAGGAGCTCACCTTGTAGGACGAGCCCGCGCAGGGATCGCTGTCCTCGGGGCCGCAGGTGTCCCCCTCCTTGGCGGCGATCATCCCGGCCAGGCAGCTGTTCTCCCGCACCGTGGACACGCAGCACTGCTTCTGGGCGATCCTGCGAGGGCCAAGCCGTCACATGTGACACATCCCACGGGCTGGGCTCTCTGATGGACTCTGGAAATATCCCCACGGCACCTGGGCTGTCCCAGCAGTGCCCTGGCAGCAGGACCAGGGCAGTGCCCGTGCCCCGCGCTGGCACTGCTGAGGGACCTCGAACGAGGGGTCAGCTCTGGGCCCCTCAGGACAAGAAGGACATGGAGGGGCTGGAGTGTGTCCAGGGAAGGGGCTGGAGCACCAGGAGCGGCTGAGGGAGCTGGGAAAGGGGCTCAGCCTGGAGAAAAGGAGGCTCAGGGGGGACCTGCAGATTGGGCAATTCAGAAAAAGAATGGAAAGGGATGTCTCTTATCCCAGCAGAAACCAGGCAGTGACAGACACTTGGCTGCTTTTCCAATACCAATGGCCAAGTGTCACCTTATATTAATATTTTTATGCTGGATAGCACAAGAGAGGTGAAACTGGGGAGCAGAGGATTAAGTTGGAAAAAACCCCAAACAACTGAAAGTTATTATTGTTCCAAAAAATGAAAAAATGCTCTTAGATGTATTTTTGTATGTGTGAATACACATTTGTATGTGTATTCAAATACTGAAATCTCTATAGACCAGCGTCCATCCTGCAGTTAGTGTGGCTGGTCACTACACAGAGACAGGCCAGGTTGGTCCTTGAATGCCCAGACATCAAGAAGTAGCTTTAACAATAAAGTTTTTACCACTTCAACACCCCAAAATAGCATTTGGAAACAACAGACACCTCAGTCTGCAACCTCTACATAAACAACATAAAGCAGAACAGGGGAGGCTTCCTTCACCTGCATGAACGGAGAAAATGAATCCTCTGTCATGGTGATGGTCACTTGTAACACCCAAACATGGCCAGAAAACTGTCCTGGCAGAACAGGAACTGATTTAGTGTCTACTTTCTATCTACTCCCATCCCTGGCAGTGCCCAAGGCCAGGCTGGACGGGGCTTGGAGCAGCCTGGGACAGTGGGAGGTGTCCCTGCCCACAGCAGGGGTGGCACTGGATGAGCTTTAAGGTCCCTTCCAACCCAAACCATTCTGGGATTCTGTGGTTCTGCTTCTTACAGTCTTCAGGCAGTGAGTGGAGCTGGAGCAGACTCCTGGGAGCTGCAGGACTCGCAGGGTTCCAGCACAGACAGCGCCCCAGGGCTGCAGAGGGGCAGGGTCACCAGCTCTGCTCCCTGGCACATCCCCCAGTGGCAGCACCAAATTTTTGTCCTTGCTCTCCAGGCTCTGAGGCCACATACTTGAATATTTTTTACATTATTTTTTTTTCTTTGGACATAATATTTATAGGCAGGCTTAAATCTTTAAAACAGGGACACAACTGAAATTCTAGAAGCAAGACAATTGAACCCCTGATCTTTTATTCCTTTAAATCCCAATAGATTCACAGGGACTGAAACATTTAGGATCTGGCTTTTTCATCTAAAACCAGCCTCAGATGTGCAGGTGCAACTCATTAATGTACTGGATTTACACCTACTTAGGCCAAGGCTGGAACGTTTTAATCTGCCTGTACTTCACGGACAGTTGGTATGTGTCAGTTATGCCACGCCAGATCCCAGGGGGGAGCATTTTCATCTCCCAGTAACTTCAGAAAGGTGCAACGACACTAAATCTGACAAAAGTCATTATGCCAAAGTTTTTCAATGCTCTGAACGATGGGATCACTCTTGGAGAACGTGAGCCTGGAGTAAATTTGTCTTCCATCCCCTCCCAGGGCCTGCTCCAGACTGGTGGGGAGGGAATGGGGTGAAGTGCAGCTGGTGCAGTACCGGGTCCACGTTACCCTGCACCCATCCCTGTTCTCCTGCTGTGCAGAGTGAGCCTGGCTCCCTCTCACACCAGATGCTGCCGACAGCAGCAGCAGGACCGGGCGTGTGCTCCCCCTCCAGCAGAACCAGGGGCTGCTCACCCTGGGCCATAACCACATCCCTCAACGATAGGGATGGTCACTGCAGTTGGCACTTGCCAAGGGGAAGCCAAGCTCTGCCCTCCCATTGAACTGCAGCTCTGCAGAAAATGGGAAACGAAAAATCTTCGCTCTGCTCGTGTGGGAGGCAAAAAGAACCCTGAAAAAGCTTTTGTTTAGGTTAGATTTTGGGCAAATGGAGGGGGGAATCCTCCTTCCTGATTTGTCACAACACATTGCCAGTCTACCAATAATTCAGACAATGAATGACAGCTCCCAGTCTCCTGGACATCCCATGAACTTCTTCCCAAGGGCTCCTCTTTATGTTAACCCAAAACGTTTGGTTTTACCTTACGTACCTGCAAATATCACCATCCGTGCCACTCACAGGGATCTCTGTGCACTCCCCGTTGTCTATGGCCCACTGCTGCCCAGCTCCACAGCAGCTCTCAATCAGCTCCTTCGTGGAACCTGTATCAAACAGACACACAGATTTTTTTTTTCAGATTATTTTGTATGGAATGGATTGGGTTTCATGCTGTTTCTTGATTGAGAAGATCTTAAAATAACGATAGCTCAGGGTGAGGTTTTTCCCTTTCTTTCCGCATTTTGTTTGGTTATAGGGAAGAAAAAGAAAGAGACAACTGATGCCTGAAACATCTCGAGACATTCGATCACCTGGTGATGTCTTCCAGGGGGAACAGCAGAAGGGAATTAAGAGTTTTAAATGCTATAAATGACATAACTGGTTTGAAGAGTACTCCGTATTGGACAACTCTGAACAAAATCCCTGAAAAATCACGCTTGGCCACTTGATGCAAGTTGATTTAGAGAGTCATTGTGCTGCTGTAACAGTGCCCTCACCCCTCAGGCTGGGTTAGCATGGAGTGCCCCAGCCCTGGAGGGTTCAGCTGGCTTAAAAATACAACCAAAAGGGTTTGGGAGACGTAACTCTGACTCTGTGAAACGCTGGCACTGAGATGCAGGAAGAGAGATGGACGTGCACAACGCTGCTCTAGTTCCCACATTTTTCTCTGTGGATCTCCAGCAAAGAGGCAAATTTGCAGGTGGCAGTGAAAGAGGATTTTGCTGTGTCCCACACACCTACCTAACAGGCTTGGGGCACTTTGCTCCCTTCCAGCCTTCGGGGAGAAACGACCCAAACCAGACCTGGAGCCACTGTGCCCCCACCCCGTGCAGGTGCAGGGGGGTTAATGACCAAAGCCATTTGTGTCCCCCCCACCCTGCCCGGTTCCTGCTCACTCACCAGGGCACCACAACAATCTGCACGTGGCCCTCAGGCTATGCCATGCTTTCATTTCATACAGCACATTAACAATCTTAAAACATCCTTGAGTCCTGAAAGCTGCATTAGGTGTAAGAGTTGCTCTGTGACACTGGAGGGTTGATCTGTGCAGTTAAACTGGCAGGAAATACATCCAGCACCAGATAATTACAACACATTCCTATAAAACAGTTGAATTTTAAGATAGTTTTAATTCACTCCCTCGGTGGAAACTCCATTCATTTCACCAAGTGCTGAAATACATTCATTGCTCTTGCTGGAACACGAGAACAGAGCAGAATTTAACAATCTACATTGCAGTAATCTACATGATTTATAATTCAAATGAAAGTGAGTTACTCGTTCCTCACTAAAGATTCAATATCAGATTGCTCTACTGAAGTGCCATACTATTAAACAGTCATATTTGCAAAATATATTGCCTTTTGTTGTGATCTTATGAATAATTAAACCCAGAATGAAGTTATCATAAAATAAACAAACTACTGCCTTTTATCTTCATCAGGAATTTAAAAAAAACCTAGAATAACTCATAATAGGAGTCGCAGACATTAGCATGGATTTATGATATTTTAATTCTCCATTAGCAAGAACAAATATATGCAACTACACGCACAGGAGTGAGGATCACAGAGCTCCTGTGCTGGGTAGAGATTTTCAGCTCTGTGTGTAACAGACTTTGAAATACTAAAACATTCAAAGGGAGCTTTGTTTATTTGGGGCTTCCACGATATTAGCAGATTCAGAAGCAGATTTGCATCTGCTCACGGAAAACAAAGTCATTTTGTTTGAGAACTCTGTAATCCTGGGGGGTTTTTTTATATATACTGCGTGAATCTTTGATACTTCATAAAGCCATTTCACAACCCACCTGCTAATAGATAATTTGCTATTTATAGATTTCTTCTCCAAGGGAAAGAAAGGTAATTTATGTCAGGCTGCACCACAGAACAGCAGCAGTTTCCTCACTTGTTTGCATCTCAGTAACTCACCTCCTGCAATTATCACTCTGCATCGGTCGGAAGAGATGAACTACACAACATTTTGGCCTAATCTCAAAAATTTGTGTATTGTCTTTTAAAGACACCTAGAAGTTAATTCCAAAATTTTGGAAAACATTTTTCCCTTAGAGCATTTTAACCCCTCCCTGCCTGTGCTTTGAAGTTGTCTCGGTGCCTGATCCAGCCCTGAGCAGCAGTGGGGTGGCCTCACACTGACCCAGGGACACATCCAGGTTTTCCACAGTCACATGATATCCATGCAGCTTTTACACGCTAAGAACTTCAGCTTTCAGCTGCAGAAGTTTAGTTTAGAAGTTTAGTTGACGCTCAAACTGAGGAAAACGCACAGTTAAAAGCTACTAAATTATTTCCTCCCACTGACACAGTGAACCATAAGTTTGTTAGAGCAGCGAAGGAGACAAAGGGGATTTTCACAAACTTTCCTCCCCTTCTTCCCTCCCAGCGTTCACGAATTATGTCTTGAGAATGATAAATCATCAGCCAGCTCTAGGAGGTCAAGGAGGGATAGAGTATCTCAGTTTCTTGCCTGAGCTTTTTTGACACTGAAGTTTCCCTGATTTCAGCTTCACCTGAATTTCCACTCAGACCATTTAACATCTTTAACACCTCCAATTTCGTTGCTTCCTCCCATTCTCACTTCGGGTTTGCAGCTCTGCAGAGCATTTGCATCGATTGAATAACTCCTATTATGCAAATACCCATTCTTGGAGCCAGCACTCCTGACTGAGCTGTCAGCAGCTTTATCCATCATTCTCTTCCAAGTGTTTCTTTTGTCTAAGTAGAAAGGCAGACAAACCTTAAGACATCAGCACTTCCTCACCGAGCCTGGTAAAACGCTGGCACAGGGTGCCCAGAGCAGCTGTGGCTGCCCCTGGATCCCTGGCAGTGCCCAAGGCCAGGCTGGACATTGGGGCTTGGAGCAGCCTGGGACAGTGGGAGGTGTCCCTGCCATGGCAGGGGTGGGATGAGATGAACTTTAAATCCCTTTCCACACAAGCTGTTCTGTGAGTCCACGATTCCTCACATGATGGGAGCAGTGAGGACTAATTCATCACATCAGCCAAGCCACCCAAGCCTCCCACCCACCAGCGGACAATTATTTTCCTTCCTACTAAAATTTCTCCAGGAGCCATGACACTGAGGAGTCTCAGACAGTAACTTCAACTACAGAGAGACCCAAGTAAGGCAGACATAGTGCAGGGGCCTGGATAGAATCACTTGGCTCCAGGTAGAGGTGAAGTCCAAAACCGGTATTAACCCCAAATACAATTATCCACAAGCCAGGGAAAGCCAGAGCCCTGCATGAATCACCAGGAGGATCAGCATGTCAGGGGCAGGGCACTATCAGCCCCAGGCACCCACAGCTCCTCACTGCTGGCTTTAATTCCAGCTGTTCATCGCTGGATCAGCACTCACGTGTGAGAGACGCAAAGGTCACACCCCCACAACTGAGGTGAGCTCCCGCTGTTATGATGGAACACCCTATTCCATTCCTACACCTGAGGAAAACAGTTTATCTTCCACAAAACTATAATATTTACACTTGGGGGGGGGGGAAGAGGGGATTAAACACCAACAAACAACACGGGATCTTGCAAGGAAATGAGTTTGGGCACTGAGATTAATTTTGATGTGGAAGCTCAGAAATGAGACACTCCATTAGGGCCCATCTCCCTCTGGAGGGTCTCATTGCTCATCCACACGGGAAGCTGACAGCCACGACTCTCGAGCTGAAACATAACTTTGAAAAAAGCATTTGCACAAAGTGCCCAAGCCCTGAGCTGGCGTAAATCACCACCCTCAGGAGCAGCCTCCCAGCCCACCATCGCTGGGGAGGGTTCCACAAGGCCAGGTGAGGGGTCAGCTCTGAGCACAGCCCCCGGGGGAATTGTGCCTTTCCAGGGAGCAAAGCACACGGGCTGACTCCTGGGCTCCACCAGCATCTCCTCACAGCCTGCAGGAAAGCTCTTCTTTGATCCAGGGGCGTGGGGTCCTTTCTCCTGCTGCAACCATCTTCACCCACCAGGAATGAGTGCAGAAAGAACAGAAATGGGGCACATTGGGGGCAGTTTCCATCACTTTCCATGAGCACACACAGGAGCAAAGCAGAGTCTGAATGAGTGCTCATGGCTTGTTTCCCACTCCCTTAGTAAAAAACCCAAACGAATGCAGCTTGGAAACCTGTTTGCAGATTTACATCTGTCTGTGCTCCCTTTCAAAGGAAGGGGTACCCACACCTGCAATGCGCCCAGCACACACACTGAACAAGAACTGTTTGCTCACACTGGAGAAAAATAAGTTATATTTCCTTACCAAATACCTGCCTGAGAACATAAAACCACGTATTATGAAAAATAAGGACAAAAACCTCACGGAACAACTTGGTGCAGTTCTTCAAATACTGAAAAACAACTGTTTCCAGTGGGTCCTTTTTCTGCTCCAATCTCTTCATCACTTAAAGCTCTAATAAATAAATAACAAAGCACTGCAGCTTTATCCCTTAATAGGTTGTCATTTTCTATCTTATCAACAGCCTGAGAGGCTTTATTAAATCCCCTCATTGAATTTCACCATTTAGGTGTGCACTATAACATGTTCTCAACTTGATTTATCTGGGATGGCTGGGAAGACGTTTTAATGAGCAAGGTAAAGAGGAGAAGAACATTTATCTTGGCAAAGACAGGGGAGGGGAGAATGACAGCACAGCCCCAAAGCCAGCTGCTTTCACTCCAAACCGAGCTATCACTTACGTCATTAGGGCTGGTTAAGCTCTCCCCAGGACCTGTTCCCAGATAAATCAGCGAGGGTTTGCTCTGTGCAGGTTCCTGCAGGCTCCTCCGAGCGCCTCAGCGCTCGGGACGTGTCTGACTCTAAATCTCCCTGAAATGAGCGCAGTGCTCGAGTGTTTCCATGACCAAACCCCCCCAGTGAGCTCAGTGCTCGGGACGGGGCTCTAACCCACGTGCACTCCTCAGTCTTTGAGGCTTCTCTCCTTGGCAATGATGGAAAAGCAGATTGTTGCAGGAGAAATACAGGCTGGGCTGAGCATTCAACACACATCCCGTGGATTCCATCCAGTGCCTACTCCTCCTTTTCCACCACCCTCTTCCATTCCTGCTGGACAGCCTGCCATGCCACCACCACAGCAGTGTCAGGGAGCTCCATCACACCTGGAGCAGCCTGCCTTCACTTTAAACCTCATGCAGCAAAGTGTTTTCCTGCATCCTCCGAAGGCACCCGCGTCTCTTTGGGAATCCATCCCACCCCTCATCCAGGACAAGTTCCTGTTATATTGCCTTCACTCCTCGGGAAGCATCTGCTTTCTATTTCGACCTGAAAACATTCTGTTTCCTACATTATTCTTTTTTTTCATAAATTCCTTCTGCTGGCTTGCTTGGCAAAACAGAGAGAGCTGTGTCTGCCCCAAGGCACAATGAAAAACTGGATAACCCAAGCCGAACATTCATTTTACTGTGCACCATACAATGGAGACATACATCAGCATAACCTCAGCCAGGCTTGTTTGGCAGATTTTGTTCAAAGTGTGAATGAATAGCAACCTTATATTCCCCCTGGCTTTAGTTCTGGGTAATCCTTGTAAGTCAAAACTTGTATTACCTGTGGCAGGGGCCAGATAATTCAGACGATGTTTGGTCTTTAACATTTCCATGACAGCATCCTTTATTAGGTCCAGGTTGAAAGAAGGAGTGGGGTGGGGGGGGCAACAACTAAATAAGTTCTTTAACCTTTTTCACCAGCTACAAACTCAAGCAATTCCTCTTCCTGCCGTTTCAAAATGTGTCTCATTCCGCTGTATCCTTCTCTCACTGAGTTTGAAGCGGAACAGTTGCTACACAATCATCCTTCTATTAGTTGCAATAATAACTCAGAGCAGGCTGAATGTTTCTTGCCCTTCAGCATAGTCTTGGCTGTATTTTCCCCCTCAACCTTCCTTCCCCAGATATTGCACAGAGTATATTTATGCTGGCTATTAACTTTCAAAAGAGCTGAGGCTTTGGGAAGCCTGGTTCCGATTATCCTCGTAATTCCTGTCTAAAGAATTTTATCTTGGGGGAGAGCAAGCTCTTTGCATGCTCTGTTTTGTGGCTAGGTAAGCTCCTTTCTTCAAAGCATTTCCACCAGCCCTGTTTAATTTTAAAGTTAAAATTCAGAGGAGCGGTGTTTATCAGGGAATGTAGTCAGGGGCTGCCCGTCAGAGCACTTGGGAAAATTAGGCAGGATCACTGAATGTGCTGCACCCCAAACCCTGAGTAAGCCAAGCACTTCCAGTGTGTTCTGAACCAATTAAAACTGAGCTGAGGCTGCAGTGGTAACTAAATTACACACACAATATTCCTTCTTCCTATAAAACATAAAGGCAAACAAACATAAGGAAGCAAATAGAGGTGTGTGTAAGGCCTTCAATCAGTTTATATGCTCCCCTCACTTCTGAGTGTTTATCTACAGAAAAAAATGCACTAATTTCACCATTACCCATTCAGACCCACACCCTGCAGTGTTAGGGACAGCCATCCATTAAGACATGTTGCTGCTTTACCTTTTAAAAGTGTAGCAGTGAAAAAGGTCTTTGTTTTGGACTGGGAGTGTTGATCAAGGACAAGCCAAGCTGCTGTGCCATTTTAGAGCTCAACTGCCTAAAACCACTACACACACTTTCATCATGCATAATAATCCCTATAAATACATCATTCGTCCTCATACCGATCCCATGGAAATTGTACTTCTGTTTGAAGTCCCAAAGGAGGATTGTACATTTACATCTGAGCCACATCTGATCTGCTGGGGCACAGATTGCACTGTGCACACCTTGCCAGAGCTCACACGGGACAGGGAGTTGCTTATGGATGCTGGTATGAAGCCGACCCCGAAGGTCAAACATCTTTCAGGCTGTTGTGAGCCTCTAGGATTTTGAGTTTTCTAACTTCTGGCAACTGAAAAGAAAACCCCCAGCACCTGCCCAGTGCTCAGTCTGCTTCCACCAGTTCAACACAGGCAGCACAGGCTAAAACCACACAGCCTTAGCTGCCCTCCAGGAGAACCCACCCAGAAACCGTTCACAGAAAAAGTCTTGAATCAATTTTGGGGGGGGAAAAAAAAGCCAAGAATTTCATTTTCCTCATGACCAATTCATCCAAAGTAGAAAAACTGTAAAATTCGTCAGAGGAGTGAACCGAGTGTTCATCTCTGCTCAGAGTATCACTGGGAACACCGGGCAGATTCACCCCCCGACTCATCCCCAGCCGTGCACACCTCGAGCAGGTAAGGACAGAGAGGAACCAACACGACAGCAGCAGTCAGTGGCCTGAACAGCCCCTGGAGTGCTCCTGACCAAGGATGTGCCCTCCAGCCCTGCTGGGCTGAGGACTGCGGACAAAAAGATTCTGAATAGCAGAGGAAGGAAACCTTTGAGTTTCATTGAGTTTCTAATTAGTGAGTAGGGATGCTTAAACAGAAGAGTTGTTGTAGAGCTCCACCTCCTTATTTGGGAACCCTCCAGGATCCCTCGCTGGTCCCTGTCAGGTTTATAATCATAAATTACATTGCTCCTTTATTTTATGATGATGTTCTGAAGAGATCTCTCATTTCCTCAGGCTTTTCTTTATGAAGTTTTGTAATCGGGGTTTGGGCAAGAATTTCAGCAGTACTGCTCGTGGCCCAGGGCATTTCCTGGATTAATGACAGGCTGGGAGAGCTGATGGCCCCCAGTTCTGCCTTGATCCAGTAACCCTGAGGAGGTGTAAACTCTCCAGGATGCACCCAGTGCCAGAGCTGTTACTGAGAAGGAATTTCAGTGGGACACTAAAGTCAACAGCAAAGAAACAAACCTCCTTTTATCCCTCACAAAAGTAGGAGGAAATATTAATTTGAATGGGCTGATAATGATGTTTAGATTGTTCCAAGGGAATTTAGCAGCCCTAGCAGGAAGCTCAGCAGGAAATCTCTCCTTTGCCATGCAGTACGCCTCGGAACCACAGATGTTTGGAAACAAGGGGGTTTAGTTCCCTGAGAAAGTAATGATTTGGGGTAGAAATTAGGAAAATGGAGTTTTAAACTTCTCAATGAAGCACCTTTGTTTGATGCTGTCACTGTGGTTTCACACAGCAGCTATTGGGTGACTCATTTTGCACATTCCCCCTTCAGACTTTGCCTCCAGCTCAGGCTGTCCACGGTGCAGCTCAGCATAACCCCTCAACACCCTAAGAGAAACACACTCACGTGAACTATTTGATTCCTAAGCCCTCCCTGTCACAGATCTACAGCACTCAGATCACACACAAAATTCCTGTGTTTCGCTTCAATTCCGTGTTCCTGATGAAAAGCAGCGAGTCATTCACGTATGTGTTCATCAGGATAAATGTGTTCATCAACACTCCTGTAACACCTGCCAGCACCGTGACTGAGCCACCTTCAAACAAGGACACGTTCGAAAATTGTTGTAAACTCTGGCAGAAGTGGCTCTTTTCACCTAAAGCTGGGCTTTGACCCCGTGCCCACAGAAGCCTACAGGCCCTGCAAGTTCCTTTACCAAAGCACAAAGCCCTTGAATACAGAATCACAGAATCCTTAAGGCTGGAAAAGACCTGAGATCAAGTCCAACC
>VZTA01006576.1:36093-76561 GCA_013398855.1 Mohoua ochrocephala | reverse complement strand
GATGCTTAAACAGAAGAGTTGTTGTAGAGCTCCACCTCCTTATTTGGGAACCCTCCAGGATCCCTCGCTGGTCCCTGTCAGGTTTATAATCATAAATTACATTGCTCCTTTATTTTATGATGATGTTCTGAAGAGATCTCTCATTTCCTCAGGCTTTTCTTTATGAAGTTTTGTAATCGGGGTTTGGGCAAGAATTTCAGCAGTACTGCTCGTGGCCCAGGGCATTTCCTGGATTAATGACAGGCTGGGAGAGCTGATGGCCCCCAGTTCTGCCTTGATCCAGTAACCCTGAGGAGGTGTAAACTCTCCAGGATGCACCCAGTGCCAGAGCTGTTACTGAGAAGGAATTTCAGTGGGACACTAAAGTCAACAGCAAAGAAACAAACCTCCTTTTATCCCTCACAAAAGTAGGAGGAAATATTAATTTGAATGGGCTGATAATGATGTTTAGATTGTTCCAAGGGAATTTAGCAGCCCTAGCAGGAAGCTCAGCAGGAAATCTCTCCTTTGCCATGCAGTACGCCTCGGAACCACAGATGTTTGGAAACAAGGGGGTTTAGTTCCCTGAGAAAGTAATGATTTGGGGTAGAAATTAGGAAAATGGAGTTTTAAACTTCTCAATGAAGCACCTTTGTTTGATGCTGTCACTGTGGTTTCACACAGCAGCTATTGGGTGACTCATTTTGCACATTCCCCCTTCAGACTTTGCCTCCAGCTCAGGCTGTCCACGGTGCAGCTCAGCATAACCCCTCAACACCCTAAGAGAAACACACTCACGTGAACTATTTGATTCCTAAGCCCTCCCTGTCACAGATCTACAGCACTCAGATCACACACAAAATTCCTGTGTTTCGCTTCAATTCCGTGTTCCTGATGAAAAGCAGCGAGTCATTCACGTATGTGTTCATCAGGATAAATGTGTTCATCAACACTCCTGTAACACCTGCCAGCACCGTGACTGAGCCACCTTCAAACAAGGACACGTTCGAAAATTGTTGTAAACTCTGGCAGAAGTGGCTCTTTTCACCTAAAGCTGGGCTTTGACCCCGTGCCCACAGAAGCCTACAGGCCCTGCAAGTTCCTTTACCAAAGCACAAAGCCCTTGAATACAGAATCACAGAATCCTTAAGGCTGGAAAAGACCTGAGATCAAGTCCAACCACCAACCCAGCACCATCACCACCAAACCAGTCCCCAGGTGCTGCATCCACACCTGTTTTGGAATACTTCCAGGGCCCGAGACTCCACCACCGCCTGGGGCAGCCTGTTCCAACGCTTCACAACCCCTTCCATTAAGAAAGTTTTCCTTAATATCCAATCTAAAACTCCCTGGCACAGCTTGAGGCCATTTCCCCTTGTCCTGTCCCTGTTCCCTGGGAGCAGAGCCCAACCCCTGCTGTCAGGGAGTTTTACAGACCAAGAAGGTTCCCCCCGAGCCTCTTTTTCTCCAGGCTGAGCAACACCAGCTCAGCCTGGGGGTGTTTATACACAGAATAAATATGAACATATTAATATTTAGGCCAGTCCTTCGTGCAGCAGCACTGATGGAACTCAGGCACGTGCTGAAGGCCACTGCTGGCCCCAGCCCTGTCCGAGGTGAAGCAAGGCCGGGCAGGACAGTGATTCCTGCAGGGAACGGCCAACAAGCAACAGCTGCATGTACAAAGTATGAAACCATCAGGAGGATGTTGTGGAATAGATCAGCATTTCAGCTTGTATCTGTCTCTACAGAAACTCCTTCCTCAGCCTCCTCAGCATTTCTGGGAGCTGCAGAGACAGCCCCGGTCCCTCTCCCTCGCTGAGGCACGAGGGAGATGCAGTGAGCATGAACACGGCTGCAGAGACAGAGCAGGGACCCAGCTCAGCTCCGAGGTCTCCTGCTGCTCCCCAGCAGCCAGAGGAAGGCGATGTGTGCTGGGGTGCTGGGGCAGGTTCCACTGCCCCACGAGCACCACCCGAACCAGGTCCAAGCTCAATCCCGGCCGGACCTGCCTCTCCCGCGGCGCGCTCTGGCTCACGCTCCCTGCTTGGAAAACACGGGCTGCAGCCACCTTTAAAGGAATTCACATTCCCAATCACATTCTAGTTTGGAATCAGAGATGAAGAGAGAAGCAGGACCCTGCATAGTATTTGGTCTCTCCAGCAATTTTACAACTTTGACTTCTTGCTGCCGAGATCTGTTTTGTTTTTATTTGGGTTCAGCGCTTACACCTTCCTCTGCTGTGTCTGCAACCACAAATGGACCTGAACTGGACCTTTAAAAGTGAGATACAGCACTAGGGAGCACTGACAAGCAAACCAGATCCCTCTCCCAAAGATGCATCCCTCTCCGGAATGCACCTTTCCCAACCAGGGGAGAGGGTCAGCTTTGAACTTGCTGCTTCTCCCAGTCAACAAACACTCTTGGTCAGCTGTCAGCTGTTTCCCAACCACAGCTTTCGCATGGAACAGGGGCCAGGCAGTGGGGAGAGGTGAGGGACCGCTCCCCCCTGCTCTGGAGTTGGAAGTACAGCTCACGGTCTGGCTCCTTTGCCACCGTCTGTAAATCTGCGATGAGAAAGAGGAGGGGTGGAGGGAAGGTCGGGTGTATATGATGATAACAGCGTATCAACACGTACCTCTGCGGGATCTGCAAACCAAAATGAAAGCCTGAAACCCCTCTCACATCAGATAGGTGAGTCCTTACAAAAATCTGAAGTAAAATCTCAACCTTTTCAACACATTAATGTTCGGGAAAGCCACTGACCCAACCAGCACAAGCTGCAGGTATCCAAGATGCGTTTTGATTTGAAGGATTTTGCAGTCCTTTCCACAGATGAGATGAAGCTTTCTGAGGTCCAACTGTCCCTGTGGCTCTGATGTTCAGCACAAGGTCACGGGAGAAGGTTTCCTGTAGCAGCAGCACAGCTAAAGGTTGAAGTTGCCATGCCAGGGGCAGCTCCAAAGCGGCTGGGACCAGAGCTCCGAGCTGTGCTCCCTTCTGCAAGGGCTGGGACCACCAACAGAGTGTATTGGCAAGGCTGCTTTTAGGGAGGAGTTGTTTGTTTATAAATTCAAGTAAAATGCGCTGCAACCACATTATAATGAAAGATTGGCTATCTGGCAAGAGACAGTATAACCCCCCTTGGGATCACAAGCTTTCTAGGCAATTTGTTACAAAAGCTTTCACAAAAAATATGAATATTCCGTTTTCAATAACAGGAAAGTGCCCTCCACATGTTCCAGGTTAGGACCTGTCCCTTTAATCTTCCTGTCTGAGGCAGATGGCAGGGGCACAGGCTGGGCTGTCACACGGCCGTGAGCAGGGGCCATGGGCACGGCCCCACAGTGACAAAAGCAGCAGAGACCCAGCTGCTGGGACAGACAGGAGTACCTACAGCAGCCTCACAACACCAACCAGTGTCATCTGTGTCCAGCTGGAGTCCTGCAGCTCTTACCCTTGAAGGCTTCTCTGTTTCCCTACTGCTTTTCCTCTCCACAGTCCCTCAGTCTTCTCCCTTTCCTACCTGCACACATTACTCCTATTTTCCTTGACCCATTTTCCTTATCTCCCCCCAAATGCTGTCTCTTTTCCCACATCTCTTCAGAAAATCACTGACAAAAAAAACCCCAAACCAATCCATTTCCCTCCAAGCCAGGATGCAAAACAACCCTCCAGCAAGGCCAGCACTACTGATGGTACATTTCTCACCCAGGCTGCCTTTCCCAGCCCCAAACCTCTGTGCACGTCCACTCTCTGACTCGGCAGAGGCTCTGATTCCAGCCAGGACCAACGCTCAGTGCGGTCAGAGCGCTCTCCCAAGTGCCATTAACCCTGAGCTGGTGTTCCACAGGTGCTGGGGAAGGAAGAGCAGATCCATTATCCTGCTGGAGAGCAGATCCATTATCCTGCTGGCAGCACCAGCACGTGCTGTGTCTGTGCTGCACCGCCCCGGTGCACAATTCCTGTGTGCAGCCAGCTGGAGCCAAGGGATGCCATCAAAGGAACGTGACCCTGTGATCTGTTCCATACAACTGGAACAGATCTCGCTCCTGTCCAGCGCCTCATTGGCTTCCCAATGACTTCCAATTCCCAGCGTCGGCACACGAACTGGCTGGCACCACAACCCCATGAGTAATACTTCAGGAACCTGAGGGAACATGGAAACCTGAGTTCAGAGCTTCATGAATTCCCAGCAACACGAAGATGACTTACATCCACAGTGCAAAGCACCGCTGCCTGGCGTGGTGTAGCCATTTCTGATCGAAGGCTACTTTTCCTCACCATCATCTGTTTAAGTCGTGATTAGCACAACTCCACGCCCTTGATTTGTGGAGTAAAGTTATTTCATTAGGAAGCTTACTAGTGAATTTAATTTAATAGTGAATGGAGTGAAAAGAAGCCTCCTAAATAAAATTCTGCTTTCCACATCTTCTTATCTCTACAAATGTTCCCATGTTGTAGTTGTTTAATTACCTAGGAGTGGGATAACTGCTTAGCCACGTCCAGCTTTCCAAGGCTTTGTGTCAATTCACAATGACACAAACAGGTTTAAATGACATCAATTGTCACTGAGAATTAGCGATAAAAAAGGGGCTTTTTTGCAAACCTCTGTACAGTAGAGTTGGTACATAAAAGCCACCTGCAAGTGAGGAAAACATACTGGCATTTAAACACAGAAGGTTACATTAGCTCCTAAGAGTCAGCAATTGCCTTCAAACAAAATCACCCCCAAACCCAAACTGCCCAGCTCTGTGCCAGCACCGTGTAGGTCCAACTCAAACAGAAACACCACGGACAGGTAAGACTTTCTAAATGCAATTTCCATGGCATAGCTCCAAAACACTTCATATGTTTGAGAAGTCCATTAAATTTGATATGTTTGCTTGACATCCAGTGATATTCGCTCAAAAGAAAGACTCAACATTTTTAACCCTTGATGTGGAACTTTCCCAGTCCAGTTTGGTGTGTGGAAACCAGTTCCAAACCGAACCCAGGAACTGGGTATCCAGCACTAGCCCTGCTGGGATCGGACATTTCACTAGGCTATAATCAATAATAATTTTTCAATTGCTGATTGTAGGTGTAGCTCCAGTCACACCTCCACAAATGCCCAGCCTGTCCCGATTCTTCCCCACCGTAACACATCCACTCTTCTAGCAACAATTTTATGACTTTAAATTCTGGGGACAGACTGACCCGACACCAATTAGAATGGCTTCCAGCTGAGGATGCTTTCCCTTCAACATGGCCATAATTTAAATCCCAGCAGTCTAACTCACAATAATCTCTCTTTATGCATATCTCGCAAATCTCCTCAATGCCTTAGGAACTGTTTTGGCTGCTAGCGAGAGGTATCGTTCCCATCTCTAAAGATATGCACAGCACAGCTCAGGTCATCTCCGTGTCAGACAGATCTCAGATGTCTTTCTCCTTTTTCACCTCAGATAAACAAATGGGTCCATCACACATCACCTTTACAGAATACTTTTTTTTTTAAGTGGGACCCAATCCAACATGCAGTTTTTATACATTTTTATACATTTTTAACCATTTTTTCTCTTAATAGTGGTAATCTTCACTTACCCCAGCTGGTGCAATACAAATTCCCCCTTCCAATCCTCCTTCCCCCATGTAAGAAAAAGGTGATTTTTCATGTTTTACAGAACCACAGAATCACTTCGGTTGGAAGAGACCTTTTGAGATCATCAAGTCCAACCACTACCCTAAAAACCACATTCATTTTCTCTTCGTAACTGGCAGGATTTGAGGAATCCGGGGCGCAGGGATGACGGCAAAAGACAAAAATGCGGTGGAGCCGACGTCCCCTGGGCTCTGACGGCAGCAGGGAGGGCCAGACTCCTGCAGCCAGCGAGGCCACACATCCCCGAGGAGCTCCTGCTCCACGTCACTCCCCCGGCGCCGGCTGCCAGCCCTCGTGCCAGAAGCCCGGCCGGTGCCAAGCCCCACGGCTGCCAAGCCCCACGGCTGCCAAGCCGCAGGGAGGGGAGGCTGCGGGCCTGGCTCTGCAAGGAGGGCCAGCAAATTCCCTGGAGCCGCACGGCCGGACACACCCGGGGCCTGGGATGACCCTCCGGCATGGAATGGTGCCTGCGGGCCAGAACCCCCAGCGCTGGTCCCGGGGCACTCCAGGGCTCCAGAGCAGCCCGCACTGCTCCTCCAGCTGGGAGGGAGCCAGATGAGCCTCTCCAGGCTGGGGTTATCCTTCTGCAGCCATCCCGGCCGAGGAGGGGCTCGTGCTGGGCATCGTTTGCCAGATTTGCCGAAGCGCACCAGCATCCCCACGCCTCCCCGAGAGCCGGCTCAGCCAACTCCAGCTCACGGCACCCTTGGTTAGGATTCACCTCCACACAGCCACAAGTTTATTTCAGCAGAGGAGGAAAAAAACACAAAGGAAGAGGTCAGCCATGTGTCCTGTTGGATCCACTTTGTACAGCTTACGCTGGCGGCGTGAAAAACGAAAATCTGCCTTGTCTCATAGCACGTGGCTTTTGAATGACATTCCCAAGGAGTCCATTTGTAAATAAATTATCACTGGAGTAAACCAAAGGACACGGGTCAAAAAAAAAAAAAAGGCAACGCCCTGGCAAGAAGCCAACAAAAAGTAAGAACTACGCGTACGGCTAGGTTTCTGTCTGACCTCCTTAAAACGTGGATATCCACCAAAAAGCCCCCACACTTTGCATACTATTCTGTGTTTCTTTACAAATATCTGGGAATTTGTGCTGCCAAATATGCCTGTGTTTGTAAAACAGAAATGGGCAAGTAACTGCAGCTTCCTCTCTATCTCCTTAACACTCATTTTCTTTTCCTGTTTCCCACAGGATTTCACAAACTGCAAATGACAGAAGTGGGCTTTTACCTGTAGGGATTGATGCTGTTTATCATAACCCAGGGCCCAGAGATAAGTCATTTTGTGCACATTGGTTATCTGCAGGAAGAGCAGCCTTAAACCTGCAGTGACAGCTGAATTAGGGGGGCTGGCACACCTTCCACCACCCCAATCTCTGCTCCACAAGCCTCGTGGCAGCTTTAAACCCTGTGTGATGAAATGCTGGTGGCTTTCCCAGACTGGAAGAGGAGAAAATTAGCTTTTCCTTTTCCTTCCTGGCTGAAGAGGCTGGGTGAACGACCTTTCATTTGAGCACGCTAAAGTGCAGGCAATTCACACAGCCCCGTGCAGGCCTCCCTGCCACTCGCTGCTCCCCCAGCCCACGTGTCATCGACAGGCTTGGCAGCAGGGACTTCTAATCTTAAATTCCTCATTAGAAAAAGCAAAAAAACCCCCCCCCAAAACTAAAAGCTGTTGGGGGAACCCACTGGATCAGCACACAGATTGCTCTTCTGGCTTTTTCCCTTCCACACCTCACGTGAAAAGGGAAATGCCCCTCAGAGCTGCACACATTGCACATCTCTACAACCACCTCCAGTTCCGTACGCTGTTTTCCATTCGGAGCCTGGAGGAGGAAAACCAGCTTTGCCTGGCTTTGCAATCCCATCCCACAGAGCAGCTTCCAGGCTCTGGCAAAAGGAGTCACAGAATCATTAAGATTGGAAAAGACCAGCCATCAACCCAGCACCACCCTGCTCACCACCAAACCAGCAGCACCATGTTTACCTATTTCCTACTGCTCTCAAAGCACCTTCAGGGGGTGTTTTGGGTCACAACATGGGGACGTGGCACTGGTGACACCGTGGGACCGAGCGGCTCCTACAGCACGGGAGCTCTGCTGGGCAAAGGCCTCCTTGGAGCCAGATCTGCTGCTCGAGCCACAAGTACAAGACCGGTGATGCCAAAGTCAAAAGCCATTGCAACAAATATCATTCCTTCAAAAGTAAAGATAATCTCCCATTTTCTTACACCACTGTTCCTGAAAATGGCAAAAAAATTCACAAAAATAACTTATCACAGAATCCCAGAATGGTTTGGGTTGGAAGGGACCTTGAAGCCCATCCAGTGCCACCCCTGCCATGGCAGGGACACCTCCCACTGTCCCAGGCTGCTCCCAGCCCCGTCCAACCTGGCCTTGGGCACTGCCAGGGATCCAGGGGCAGCCACAGCTGCTCTGGGCACCCTGTGCCAGGGCCTCCCCACCCTCACAGGGAAGCATTTCTTCCCAATATCCAATCTAAACCTGTTCTCTTTTAGTTTAAAACCATTCCCCCTTGTCCTATCACGATCTACCCAAGTAAAAAGTCACTATTCATAGAACTGAAAATCATTTAGGGCTTCATTCTGGCTGCATAAATTCCACCGAGCACCAAACACACAGTAAATGAAAAACCTCTAGAGAGAAAGGTTCTTATCCTTCTTTCAGCTGGGGTATTTAAACTCAAGCTCCATGAAAACCAAGGGAAACTACCACAGCAGGCTGATACCTATCTGAGAGATAACAACTCGCATTTGTAAAAACAAAGCCCTGAAGTGACAACCCACAGTTTTAGAGTGATGGAGAAACCTGCTTATCTGCTCATTAAAAGACAGTTCAGAAATAAATTCCTCATTCTGATGAAGCAAATTACTAGCAAACAGAGAGCTATTAAATGCTACTAAATAAATCTTTGCGAGCCTCAGACTCCTATTTTCTTGATTGCATATGTAATAAATACCAAGAGCTCGAGGTAATACAATATGCAAGAGGACTGAATCATTTTTTGGCCATAGGAAAGGAGATAATTTAAAAATGTTATGTAATCCTAACAGACTGACAGCTGAGGTAACCACCTCATGACAATCTATCTCAAGAACTATATGAAGCGTGGCACTGTCCCAAAACTCCCCTCTCTGTCATCATTCATTCAGTGAAAACTCTCATCCGTGTGCAACTTTTAATACTAGAAACTGTTTTCAGTATGGAAAGGAAAAACTCTACCCAAACATGACCTAAGAAGCTTAAATAAGTGCCAGAAATACGAAGTGGAGAAGTCAGTTGAAGTAAAAGGCTCTGCTGCCCTGAGCCCCAGGTGCACTTTGGGGTGCAGGTGGCAGGAGGGCAGCTCCAGGCAGTGCCAACTCCATGGGCACAACCTGAGCCAGCCCCAGACAAGCACAACCCGTGATGTTTTCACTGCAGTGCAGCCTTTATTGAACACCAGGTTCCATTTTGCTCACAGGAGGGTGAGCTTGACTTCAGAAAGGAAAAGAAATCTCCCCTGCATGGCTCAGCACTACCCAGGAGCTGGAGAATGAACCTCCAGCCCAAACCCAACCTAGGGCAGCACACAGAGGGAACACTGAGAAAAGGAAAGGCTCATCTGTGCAAGAGGTCTTTGCTTCCTTGGCCTCCTGGCAGAAAATTTCAGTGTTTCTTCAGGGTCAACAATTTACTGCGGCCTTAAACGAGAAGCAGAGGGAAGCCTTGAAAGTCTATTTACGGCCAGGTAATTCTAATGGGAGTTACACCCTGGTGACACCTGCACCCTCCTCTCCCTGAGCCCAAATGGTTCAAGGAGTCAAAGAGAGTCAGGGAAGGTTTTGCTGTACCCCCAGAGCTGGCAAACATCTCCCCCTGGCAACACAAACGTCAGCCAGCCCTGCCCACGGCTCTGCCCCAGCTCTGAGGGCTCTGAACTCACACGTGGAACGTTCTGCACCGACCTTATGGCACCCTAGAGCATTGCAGCCCTCCAAGCTCCATCTCCAGCGAGGATTTCTTAGAATCCTGTGGGTTTTGTTGCTTAGTTCGCCACCCACCAATCAGCCTTCTTGAAACTTTATATTTACCTATAAACCTCAGGAGCAGAAGCTCAGGCCTTGTGACAAAGGGGGCAGCTGAGGCACAGTCCCCATTTAGACCCCTGCCTTAGACCCCATCACTTTTAACCCCTTGAAGTTGAATTAAAGCTGTAGGAGGCACACATCACATTGGGAATGTTTCACACTCACTGAAAACCTGAAAAGGAAGAAAGACTCGTTCCTCTCACACGTACACATAAGGACAGACACGTACATTTCTGCAATCTAGGCTTCTCAGTTCCAGATTCAAGACTTGAGACAACCTGAGGATAATGAAATGTGAATTTTTAACCAAAAAACTTTTTAAAAATCCGAGTTAAATTTAAAAGCGCAGCCAGGAGCACCGGTCGTTTTCGGGCTGGAAGGAGGCTGAAGTCCTCTGCAGCAAACATTCCCACAGCCCAGGAGCAATGGGAGGAGATGCTGATACACAGGAGCTGAGTCAGATGGGGAATACACAGCTTGAGAGCATCTGCAAAGCAGAATGGATGAGAGCTCTGCTGCGATGAGTCACCAGAGAGACGCAGGAAATGAGGATTACTCAAAACAGGAACCATTATCAGAGCGACATTATGTTTTATAATGGGAAATTAATGTTTTATTCAAGCGATGTTTGCTAGATATAATTCCTTGTATCCAGGCGAGTCTAGAACTCCAGCTCCACCTTGGATCTGATTTTCTGCTCAGCCCTGAACTCCCCCAGTTGCACAAGCCTCTTGATTGGGGCCTTTTCACAGGCTGGGAAGCTGAATGGCATGAATGGGATTTATCATGCATAATGGGATGTAGACGTGGATCAACAGGGCTTGGGGGTTTTTAATAGATGAAAGCTCTCTGGGAACAAACATTTATCCCAGTATATGGTGTAAAAGATAAGCAGGCACTATAAAATCTTCCATAGATTTTGAGAAGGACTGAACCTCAAAGAACACCCAGCTCCAGCCTTATCCAGAAATGTAAACAGTTTAAGGGGGCTGGTTGTTGTCCACAGCCTGCAAATAATTGAGCACTAATTCTCTGCCACCTACAGAGCAAGAAACTGGAGAGGACACATGGCACATTGCTAAGGATGCACTCCTGCACCTCCTTCATCCTCACCGGAGCACGGCAGCTCTGCCCTCCCCTTCCCAAACCCCACAGATGCCACCAGAGATCTCCACAGGCAGGAGGACAGATTGTTATCTCAAAGGAAGGCATTCCCAGAGCCAGCTGCAATTGTCCCCAAAACATCCAGCGCCACCCACAAAGCTGGAGGAGAGGGAGAAACATTCCCAATTCCCTCTCATCTGTGATAACCAAATCCTTGAAAAGACCTTCATTCATTTCACCAAAACATTTTGCACGTTATTTGCAGGGGTTTTTTCACTGAAAGAAGATAAAAGGCTTAGTTGCCTTATCTGTAATTAGACACGCATTTGCTACACATTCCTGGGGCAAATAAACCAAATTTACCTTAATAGGGTGCTTTTATCCAGCTGAACTCCTCCGAATTTGCTGCTGTTTTGTTGCACAGTAACACTGCACAAATGAAAACCAAACCCAGTGCCAGGAAAGCAGCATTCCATGGCATTTTTTCCAGCCCTACAGACCTCCTGGGGCAAAAAAAAAAAAAAAAAAAAAGGAGGAAAGCGTTTGAAGCACGAAGACTTTTTCCCTTCCCAGTCTCCAGGCCCAAGCAAAGCCTTGCTGGAGCTGCCTGGTGACGCCAAACACATCCCCACATCCCCACATCCCCATCCCGGGCTGAATCCCCGCGGCACCGCAGCCTCGTGGGGCTCCTCCAGCCCACTCGGCTCCCAAGGCTGGCTTGGGTGGACGCACTCCAAGCTTGGGCCAGACCTCTATTTCCAACTTAGACAAGTATCTATGGCAACTGTGGGGCTATTTTAAACCATTCCTATTCAGCCACCTCCAGGCTGAAAGTTAAACAGACAAGAAAGCCAAGCCCACCCCATCACGCACTCCTCTAACAGCTCACGGCGTGTGGCAGAGCAGGGTGGCTTTTCCTCTGCTCTCTCCTCACAGGGTGGGTGGGTTTTGTTTGGTTCCAAACACTGGAGAGTTAGTTTTTCTCTTTGAGGAAAACTGCGAGCCTCCTATTTTTCTAAAAAAACATATTTTAAATGAAAGGTGATGGCTTTGGGCAGCCACGTGACGCCAGGGAATGGAACCTTACAAATAACCTCAAATATCAGATTATTTGAAACACGTTGCAGAATTTGGCACTCCTTTAATTTTGTAGGTGATGTCCAAGGCATGCGTTTCCACGCTGGAAAGAGTTTATTCATCTTCTTTACAAGCACAACACTTGACAAGCAACTTTAACCTCATGCTAGATTAACACTCTTCCTTGCTCTGAACATGATTTGCTCCAAAAGGCAGAAATTCGTCAAATTAATCAATTTGCATCGCTGGCAGTTATGGGAGAAGCAGCCAGGCGAGTGTTGCAGCTAAGCAGGAAGCCAGGTGCAGTCTGTCTGCACGTCCTTGCTATCAACCTGCAGTCACAAATGCGTTTGCTGTGCTGTGTTTGCTTTGCAAGCCAGGCCCTACTTTGCATCACTTTGAGGATTTTCTGGGCCCTGGGGCTCAGCTCAGCGCCCCAAGCAAAGGCTCCCTGTTTCACCAGGGACATCTCGCAGCGTGGCTTCACCTCCGGCGACCAAACCCCCGGGGCTCTGCAGCACCACACGTTCAAGGGACACGCAAGAATTTCCATCTGTCCGCATGCCAAGTGTTTACACGGAGCCAGCCAGCACTCCCACGGCACCACACACGCCTGTGGAGCCATTCTGCCACTTCTGAACTCCTGCTTACAAAGATTTTTCTTTTCAATTACATAAATTGTGGCAACAGCCGTCACTGCTGTGGAACTGAACTCTCCCCTGCCCGACAGACTGATTCAGGGAGCGCGTTGGGAGCTCTAGGAGCTCCTGATGAAGGTGGTTTTTCAGTCCACACCAGCAGTTAAGAGTTGCTCAGCAGTTTGGAAGTTAAAAACCAAGTCCTGCTACCAGGGAATAAGAAAGGAGGGCCAACAAGATAAAGGCATTTTCCAGCCTCAGCACGCAGCTGGAAGTTCCTTTACACCTTTTTTAAGGCACTGGATACCCAATGGAGTCACACCCATTGTGCCCATCAGTGCTGGCTGTATCTACCCACTCACCCCGCGCGCTGTGGGTAGCATCTGCACTGAACACCAACTTTAATCCCTGTGCTAGAGCTCAGCCTGCACATCCACACACAAGGGCACGGCCTTCTCCTGACTCTTCAGCAGCTGCATGCACGGCCAGACCCCTGAGCTGGGCTGCAGGAGCCCGCCTGGAGCACCTTCTCTTAACGAGACCGAGATACTCAATGAACAAAGGTTAAACTTTACCTTCTCAGCCCCACGAGAGGCAGGGCCAAACCAACCTGCACTGTACACCAGAACCGAGGGAGCAGCAGAGAGAGGACAGCTTATCAAAGCAGATAATTTGCTTTTCATCCTTGGGAGAACGCACAGATGAGGCCAACATGGACCCACATGCTGAGAGTGCTGTGGGCTACTACCCCAAAAGCATTGCTCCTCAGCACCCATCGCTGACCTGCCTCCTCCCTGCACGGCACCAGCACTTGTTCCCTCTCACTTGTCACGAGCTTTGGCAGCTCTCAGGTTCTGAATCTGGCGCGGATTCAAGCAGCAAAAGGAAAATCTCAGCAAGGTGGCAGCAAACAGCCAGTCAAAACAAACGAGAGGGGGTTAGAAAACCTTCCCAGTTCATCTTTGGGAACAGAATCAATCACCACGTCAGCAGCGTGGTCCCCTGGCCCTCCAGGAAATGGACTCTTTCCTGAACCTTGCAGGGGAAAGAGAGAGAGAGAAAGCTTGGACTTGATGATCTTTGAGGTCTTTTCTAACCTTATTGATTCTTTGAGTCTATGAGAGATAAATACATCTATATATCTCTTTCTTGCCATTAAAAAATATAAAATAGGAAACTGCTGTGAAGACTTCTTCACTACTACCAGGACTACACCAAACTAAGCCAAGATTTGCGCCAAGACAAGCAGCATTCTGACCCAGTATGGACGCAGCACACAAGGACGATTCTCATGCTAAACACTTAGAAAAACGTGCAATGACTCTGGGTTTAAAGCTGACCATAGCCCAGACACTTCTGTCCAAGTGCATGATTAACTTCTGGGAGTCTGCAGCTGCCTGTGCCACGTTTGAAACAGAGCAGTGAGAATCTCAGTTCTGTGATACCGGCAAGGGTGGGGGAAGCGTATTCATCACTCAACACCAGCTCTTCTTTCCTAAAGGAATGTGTTTGGTGATGCTGGAGGAGTAGGCATCAAGCCCTTTCCTGCCTGCCATGGGAAGAGGAGCTCACTTGTGACCCTCAGCACCGTGTCGTGCCAGGGGCTCAGTGCTATCAGCTGCACGGCCATAAACATCCATTACCCAGACATTCAGCTTGGGGAATTTACAAACAAAAGAGACAAATGGCTGTAATAATGTATTTATATAATGATCATATGGCTTATGAGGTATTCATTGACTACAGATTAACTGTAAGTTCTGGGAGAGGAATTTGAGCCTGACCAAAAGATATAACAAACAAGGAAGCGCTTTGTTCCTGCAAAGGAAGCCTTGGGAAGCGAGAGCAACTGCTACGCGTCCATGTGAGATGTAAGGAGCTCTTTCTTAAAGACAGCTTTTCATTTTTAGAATTTCTAATGCTTAACAGTTGCCCTTCATCATTTTAAAGTAATATCAGAGGAGCAATACAGCTAAAATGAGCGTATACCTTACTGAAACTAATGGGGTTAGCACGGCATTGACAAGACAGGCTCTGACCTTCAAAGCCTTTTTCCAAGGAACATTATTGACTCTGTTTAAAGGCTGAATAACAGCAAGCCCTCTCTCTGAAATAGCAGGGTCAGATTTCAAAGCTGTGTAAATCTGTTCACCATACCAAGAGGAGACTTCAATATTACCTAATAGAGGTCAGATCCCGTGGTTCAAGGGGTGCAGACAAACAGCAGTGCTGATGATGCACTGGCTCTCTGCATGGTCCAGAGTGAGAATGGGGACTTGGGACTGGAGGCTGAAGGAGGCTCAGTCTCAGCCCTGCAGTGCCAAACCCCTTCATCCTCCCTGCAGGGGTGTCCCAGTGCTCAGCCTGAACTGCCCTCTCTGCCACATGCCACGATTTTTCCACATACCAAATTATTCACACCCAAAAGCAAACGTAACTGGCTGACTCCAAAAGCTCCTGGTCATTTTAACTGGCTGGTTACATCCCTCAAGAATAAGAAAACCAGCAGCGTAATTCTTTTTTTTCCCTCTAAATTGGTTCTATTCACCTGGTACCAAGGCAGTGAGAGCCCCTGCCTGTCCCACAACGGGTTCTCGGCCATGCCACAGCACAAACCTGCTCCTCTTGTCCCTCGGGGCCAAGGACGACGGAGAAAGAGCACAGACACTACAAGGAAAACCTTCCCAGGGCCACAGGCTGAGCAAGGCAGAAGTCTGTGCTTCAAGAAAACGTGCAAAAGCACATTCATCACTTTAAAGCATCATCCAAAACTTCTGACACCACAGCACAAGATTTTGGAAAGTCTCCACATTTATCTTCCACCAGCAAAACCACCCCAGTCAATCCAAACTGACTGAAATTAAACATTTATGGAACCTCCTCATGTAAAGCCAGCCATCACCGATGGTCACTACACTCTTCTTTTGATTTCAACGCCATGAGTTCAGACAACGCTTATCAACTCTGATCCAGAACCAGGAAAAGTACAAATTTTATCATTATTACATGAGACATTACTTAAGTGTGTGTTATCTTCAATGAAAACAGTTCCTCGGAGTGAATCTCTTACAAAATCATTTGGCTAGAACGCTGTAGGTTTGAATCTGGAAATGAAAACTCCCAGTAATTCCACGCAAGGCAATTCCAACACCAGGAAAATTAATGAACATTGCAGGAGAAGGATTCTTGGATAAGAGGGAGAACTGTATTAATCTTCAGCTGCTTATAGGCCATAAACAAGATGTTTTATAGACATAGCTGCAGAATTACAGCCGGGTGTAGCGGAGCTTTAAAGCCATCAACTGGAAGCTGGATGGCCAAGCCCCGGCAGCACTTGGCAGAGCTGTGGGGTGGGTGTGTGGTTTCTGTGCCACCAGGCACACTGCACTGCCTTCACCCTCTTAGCCAAAAGCCTTCCCCCTAGCGATTTCTCACAATCATCACTAAAAATAAAAGAAAGAAAAAAAAGACTCCTTAAACACCATTAAACTCGCTCAAAGCTTCTCACTGCTTGTTCAATGCTAAAGAGCTCTTTCACCTGATGGAAAGAGCCATAAGAAACGACCATTCTGTGAGCTCCATTTTCATTGCAAAGACACATTTTCATATATTTTCATTTCATGGCCATGAAGCTCGCTTTTGGAATGACAGACTAGACAAGCTCGGACACGAGTCTCCTGCCGGCGAGGCTCTGCTCTGCCCGCTCAGCCAGCCAGGCGTGCTCCGCTGTTCAGTGTTTGCTTTCCAGGGAATTCTGCTCCCCACCGAAGCCAGGTTTGTGTGTCTGGAATGCCTTTCCCACGTGCCATCGGCACGCAGGAGGTTTGGTACCGACTACAACAAATTCTGTGCTACAAACCACTGACAAAACAGAATTGGTTCCGAAGTCCCTGCAGGATGCCTCCATCAGAACACAAATACAAGAGGCACTTTAGAAGATTCCCTTCATACACGATGTGTAACTCTCTAATATTAATCCATTTAACTTGTGCCCAGAAAATGATTCCAGTAAGTAGCACATGCAGCATCTCTGAAGACTCAGACTGAAATGAACTTAAAATAGTGAGAGGTGAGAAGAGGAGGAAACCGAGGTACAGCCAGATGTTCTTGTTGCAAGAGCTCATTCATCTTCTTCTCAATTCTTTCCCTGCCTGCGAGCCAGCCCCAGTCAAACTCCAGCTCCCCTGCTCCAAACACAGCTGATGCTGCTGCTCACAGAGAACGCAAGCAGGAGGTGACTGCTATTACAGATCAGTGCCAGACTGGAGCCCTCACACGGTGCTGTGGGGATTATCACACAAAAAGCATCTCAGTGCCATTCCCAGACCAGAATATATTGCATAAAATTGGCTGAAAATTTTCGGGACTATGTAAGACAGCCATGGAAAATTCCATTTTTCCCATCTGGTACCCTGTCCCTTTTCAACAGCGCTCACTGATGATCCTGTACTGAGCACACGCTTGCTTTTCCTGTTGATCTGGATTTTGGTGACCTGTTGACTTCCCTTACACCCCTGGAGGCATGTCTCCCTGCATTTCCTCCCTGCAGCTCTCCCAGAAGAGTTCCTGTACTCGTTCTGGTGGCCAACGCCAGGCTGCAGGGTCCCCACACTGGGCCACCAAGTCCCCACAGCCCCCTCCAACCTGCACCTCCAGAGCCCTGACTCACCTGCAAGGGAACATTTCCTCCACTGCAAAGCCACCCACACAAGTTGGCTCCTCAAGGGCCTTGGGAAGGGCAGGAGGACACGCAGCAAACGAGGAGAGGGAAAATCTGCACTGAGGTCCAGTGGCAGCCAAACAAAGAAACAAAGCCAAAACGAAGCCAAAATGAAGCCAAAAACAAAGACAACAAAGCAGGGAAGGTGAAGGTGCAGCACAGAGGGCAACCCAGGAGAGAGGATGCACATTTTCCTTCCAGAAGTAACACTTGTACAGAGTGACCTCGCACAAAACAAAGCTCATCCTGAGCATTCACCTTCCCCACCCCTGGGCCATCCTCAGGTGCCCAACTCAAACTCCCTTGGTGGAAGGGTGGTGAGACTGACACACACCTGTTCCTTGGGCAGCACAGGTCACTGCAGCTGCAAGCAGCCCCTTGCCCTGTGCTTGGCAGCAGTAAGGCTACGAGATCTCATCTGATGATTTTCATTATTTTTAAGATGTAAAGTTTACGCACAGGAACAGCTCACAAGAGCATCAGCTTTTACAACACCTTTTAAAAGTTACTGATGCAAATCCTCCCCTTTCAGGCAACTGTTTATACTGTTAAAGGGTTTTAAACCCAGAGCTGTTGAAGCCATAAACGTTTATTTCAGTACTTGGTAATTCAAAACTATGGTCCAACAACTCTGAGCCCTCCTGAATGCACTCGGCCTCCCCGTGGTTCACAACAGCACCACAAAAGCAGCCAGCAGTGAGTGAGAGAGACCACAAGGGAGAAGGAATTACTGCTCTGGGGAGGTGTTTGAATGGCTCCATTTCTGGTGTGGGAAGGGTTGGAGAAGCTGCAGCCAGACCTGCAGCAGCGTGGCCAGGCTGGAGAGGGGCAGGCAGGGCAGCCCCAGCACGAGCCCCCCGCCCTCCCTGGCTGCCCACCTCCCTTCCCACCCCCTGCACCCACCCCAGCCACTGCCACCACCTCACCAGCTGCTCCATCACCATCAGCCACTCCATCACCATCAGCCACTCCATCACCATCAGAGCATCCCAGGAGGGAGGGAAACCAGCAGCTGCAGCAGGCAGTGACCAGCTGCAGTGACACAGTGACCCTGGAATGCTGCTGCCTACAAACCTGCAGGCTCTGTGTGGGTCCCAGACACCCACAGGCAGTGGTGGAGCAAGGCAGGTGCCTCACCCCTGCCTTTGCCAGGGAAGGGGAAATGTGCACAGGAGGCTTGCTGGCCCTGAACACAGCACAAATGCTTCTTTCTCCTACCCCTCTGCCAGCCCTTGGCTTAGCATAAACACCCCCGGTGCTTTGGGATGCCCATTTGGGACTTTCTGGTGGCTTTGGAAGGGAATTGGTCATCTCAGGCCCAGCACAGACAGGCCGGGAACAGTCAAGAAAACATAAAACCTGCTCACACATAAGGGGATCTTTATAAAATTCCAATTACTGCTGGCTTGTTACCTAAGAATCCCTGAGAGGTAAGAGATATTGCTCGCTGTGAGGCCCGGGGTAATGAAATTACAAATCCTTTCATGAGTAAGCATATGCTAGAAAGCTACGTTTATTTGGCCTACATACTTGAAAGCGTTCAAAAGGTTATTGTCTAACAGAATTTGGATCAGGAATTACTACTTATGCTCTCCTTTCTCTAACAAGGAGCTATATTCAGAGTCGGTTTTAATTCCTTGGTGATCGATTAGAATAACAGACACATTGCTGCAAAGAAGGCTCATTGAAATTCTGTTTTCTGAAGGAGTATCAATCACGCATACGAAAAAAATATACCCTCAGATACTTCCTATAAATAACCAGCAAATGGAGTCCCCTTGAGAAACCTGGTGAGCCCAACAGCCTTGTCTGCTCAAGTGGGTAATTAACTTGTACAAGAAAACTCCCATCTTATTTTCATACTTTGTCTGCAGCATGTTTGAGTTGCAGAACTGAGATCCAATGTTCTTGTTGCAAACCATGGATGGAACTGACTTTGCATAAATAAAGATTTTTACCTCTACAGAACAGGTACAGGAGATGGGTTTTCAAAGGTGTTTTGATGCCATCCTAGGTTAGGTGCCCAACTCCAGCTCTATTATGGCAACAATTTGGGATTTAAACTACCTTAGTAACTAAACCCCATGAAGTCAAGGATCTCTGAGAACCCTCCTGTGTGCAGTGTCACTGTGGAAAGCCTGTCCCACGCAGGCACTGCCCCTGGGTCTGTGCCAGCAGCACGGGGCTCCAGGGAGGATGGGACACCCCTACCCGCCCCAGCCAGGTGTGAAAGCTCCATCCCGTTTCACTTTCAGCCCTTCTCTGCACGTTCCCTCGGTGCCAGCACTGAACACGATGGATTTCCTCACCCAGAGCCCCTGCAGCCAGCTGTGTGAGTGAGTCCCTGTGCTGCAGCAAGCAGCTCGGGGTGCAGCGCACTGTCGGCTCAGGGTCTGACTGCACTCACCCTCACCCCAGAGCTGGGATGAGAGCTGGGCTCTTCGGGGGTGTTTAATGAAGGCAGGACTGGCAGGAGCCGCAGGAACACACATCTGTCCCTCTCTGCAGACTGAACCTGCCTGTCAGGGTCCCCAGGGATTCACACTGAGGTGAGGAGCTGTTACCTTAACTTTACGGGTAACACGGGAAGATGGAGAGCCACCTCCTTACACACCTCTGTTTACTAGACTGGCAGGTACTGGGCTTTGAAAAGGAAAGAACTGAAAGACTCTGGCTCTTAGAAGTCTGCAGACAGCTGACTGTGACAGTCTACACCACTTTTAGCAAAGCAAGGCACCCAGTCTTGGCATTCTGCATGCCAGGCTTGTGCCTGCACCGCCGCACAGATCTCTGCAGCTTTAAAAAGGATCACCTAAACCGTGTTCTCTAGCTAAAGACCACGATCTCCTAGGTGAATATACAGCCTTGGCCTAAAATACTCTCAGGTAAGAACCGAAACAGTCCCATAAAGCCTGACACAAGTACAGGTAGCCAGGAGCTCGTGACCTGTGGCTAATACCTGTTTTAGAAGGAAGATGCACATGAGGAATGGAAGGACTGTGGTGAGGAGGGTTTGGGCTCTACAGGGGAATTCCTGCAAAGAATGACATTCCCAATGCAGAGCCTGCAGCTCTGAGAGGCGCCCTGAAGCCCAGCCAGCTGGAAAAGCAACAGCAGGGTCTGACCCAGAGCAGCTCCCAGAACACAGCCAGGCAAGCAGCAGCACGTCCAGAGACATCACCCAGACACAAACCCCAAAGCACCAGCACTGACCCCAGAAGTACACTCCTGGACAGGTCTGGACACTGGGAATTCAGCTGCTGCCTACGTGCCTGGACTGGGGGGCTCCATCAGCCCCCGGTCCCTGCTCCAGTTCCTCACGTGGGACTGCTCCAAGCGCTTGGGACAGACCTACTGCTGCATCTGCTGAAAGCAAGAGCTTGGGAAGCAGAGAGCCAGGTCACATCTGGCCGTCTGTGCCTGGAAATCAGACACTTTGGCTACTGTTTATTTCAGAGTCTGCAGACAGTTCCTCTGATCTGAGTGCACTCCTCTGGGTCCTTTGGGCAGGTCTGGGTTCTCCTCGCACCCTCTGCTCACAAATTCATGCTTGAGGTGACAAGGGAAGGGGTGCAGGGAAGGCTGTGCAGCAGCAGCCATGAGGGAATCAGCCCCCCACGTATCACACACGGGATGTTTTCATTAATAGAAATGGCTGAATTATTTTCTTTTTGCCTCCTGACCTACCATCTGGCTGCCTAATAAAGTACAAAGGCCACTTCTGCCAGAACAGATAGACGCTTTTGAATTCAATAGTATTTTAATCTTCCTCTTTCTGCAAGTATCCCAGCCTGCCTCTTCCCCATTCGTGCCACCTCAGAACTTCAGCTACCAAAGAAACCACCGAACACTGTCACCCCAGGCTGTAATTCGTGCTGATTCACACAGGTGGCCCAGAGGCTTTTTCTCCTCACACACCAGCGTCTCCCGAGGCTTGTTTTTATTCCTCAGGTATCCTATTCTGAGGGCTCAAAGCTGATTTCTTCCTGTTACAGAAAGGACTGGGATAGAAGTGGAGAACACAGGACTAAGCCTGAGGTAATTCAAGTGAATTTGAGACAACGCTTCACCTGATAGCAAAAAATACAAAGTAACTGCAAAGAGAGTTTGTTTCTGAGGGACCATGCAGGCATTCT
The DNA here is from genome assembly GCA_013398855.1 of Mohoua ochrocephala. Classification (NCBI taxonomy): domain Eukaryota; kingdom Metazoa; phylum Chordata; class Aves; order Passeriformes; family Acanthizidae; genus Mohoua; species Mohoua ochrocephala. Next base: position 55,165 of record VZTA01006576.1, on the reverse strand, counting down.
CCCACCTCCAGTGCTTTTTATGGTGGCAGCAAGAGGGATGAAGGGTGGGTGTGCTCGGGGGATGTTTCAGAAACCCTCGCTGCAGGTCTGCTGTCACAGAACCATCGAATATCCAGGTCGGAAGGGACCCACAGGGATCATCAAGTCCAGCTCCTGGAGCTGCACATGCCCCTGCTTGTCCTCAGTTCGGAAATTCGAGGTCATCTTTCCGCATGAGTCTCAGAATCAGCAAACATGCAGCCGATGGGCTGGCTGAAATCTCAGCTACATCCTCACAAGTCACACAGGAGCCTCCCAGTAGCCCCTGCCCGTTCAGGATTCACCTGCAATAAATGCCACTCTCACATCCACTGATCTCAGCTCACAAATTGGTGCAATTCACTTCCGTTCGAGAACAATTACCTTTATCTCTAAAAGCCACCACGATAAAAAAAATCACCAGTCGCGGGGGAGTTTAAGTGGAAAAACACCACTCTGGGACACGACAGTTCCAGGCAGACCCAAGCTGCTGCTGAGCCTGCCAAAACCAGAATGCAAACCATAAAACATGCACAACGAGGCCGCTTGCTACCTGAGTTACATTTATCCCGGGAACAGCACTCTGCTGCCAGAGCATGGGGAAATGGAAGAAAGTGGGAAAATCCTAACAGAATTTGACAGTAAATTCTTGAAATATGTTTTAGTCAGCCCTCCCTTGATCAGGGCATTTTTAGGATGAGGAAATAGGCAGTACAGAAATTAAAATTCCCCCTGTTTGCTGCTCCTGCAGTAAGTGACAGGGCAAGATCAATGTTTGGAGAGAGACTGTATAAAGAGAACAGTCTCCATTAATCTCATCCCTTCCCATGGTGAAAGTACTTCATTTGCACTTTCTCAGCTGAGTAATTACCTCTGCTGCACACTTAGGGCTCCTTTAGGAACGAACAACCAGCGTTTGCACAGAACTCCAGAGGGTCTGTGTGCTGCAGGAGGTTCTCTTCAGTCCCCATTGGGGATCTGTGACAGAGCACTCCCCTGGAGCAGAGCCCCAGTGCTTCCCCTGCAGGGATGCTGGGGCTGACCTGGAGCAGGAGAGATCCCTGAGCAGGAGGCACCGTCCCTGGGGGAGCCAGGAGCACATCCCCGGGCTCCCACACCCCCAGAGCTGAGCCTGGCTCCCCACCTGGCACAGGGAGACTCCAGCTCCCGCAGGGACCATCTCTGGCACAACACAAAATTAACCTTTCCTGAGCACCAAAGTGTTCCATGTTGCTTCCACCGTTAGATCACGGATGAAGCAGCAGAGATTTGGGGAGATGAAAACTCAGCTACGTATAAAACCAAAGTGAGATGTATAAAATACGAGTAATAAAGCCAAGTTTTTAACCAAAGGCATCAGGATCCAACCACAGCAGAGTTCTGGAGCCAGGGTACAACTAAATAGGAGGAACAAATGCAACAGCCACCTGACTTGGGCTGAAAGCCTCTGTGGGAGCTCCCATGGTTCTCTCAACTTTTCTAAACTCTGGGGGAAAAGAAACACTAAACAAAACACGAAAATAAATCTAAAATGGCCACAGAGGCACAGAAATGTACCCCAGAGCACTCTGCTGAGAGCTGGCCGAACAAAACCCTGCGCACTGCCAGAGTGGCTGCAGCCTCATTAGGGAACAGCACAACAGCCTCACAGGCTCTGAAAATCGGGGGATCGATGCAGTTCACATCATGCTGACGATTCTTGAAGGGAGAAAATAAGTTCTTCGGCAATTCTGGTAGATTTTGTCATTTCATAGCTGGAAATACACGCACAAAGTGTATGTTTTCGTTCTGTATCTGTAGGCGAGATTAATTTTTCTTTCAAGTCTGACTAATATCTCCACTCCCCCTCTACCACTGGCTCAGGAGTCACCGAAGAGACAAGATGTATGTGTTTTATTACTTGAAACATATGGAGCTACTCACATGAATCACAACCACGTCAATTAAAGCGGCAGAGCGAGTGGAAACACTGCTATCCCCAGGCACAAGCACTGGCGCTAGTCGTGGCAAGAGAGATCCCTCCTGTTTGGAGAGGGTTCTGTAGCTCCCTACAGATCTTCCCCAAGGATTCCTGATGGGAATGGTGGGGCAGAGCAGGGGCTGCCTGGCCAGGTCCCGTTTGCCAGGGACTGTGGGTGTTGGACGTGGTGTGGTGGCACCAGGCTGGCTCCCGAAACACGCAGCAGCTCCGTGGGGCAGGGAAGCAGCAGCCTCACAGCTGCAGCACCTACGGCCAGTCAGAGAGTCCTGTGCTCCCAAGGGACATTTATTTTTCATTTCTGCTTCTGCAGTATTTAAAGGAAATCGCAGGTATCTCAGCTAAGGGGAAAAGGGCACCCAGTGATCCCCAAGCCTGCTTCTGTCAGCTGAACAATTCATGCCTGACATGCCTTCCACCACATTTTGCTCCAGGCACCTCACCCTAATCCAGCCCCCAACCAGACCTGTCTCAGCCAAGCAGTTCCCAGGAATCACAGACTGGAAATCACCCAAGCAGACTCTAAAACACAGCTCTGCTGCTGAACACTTCTACCCCAACAGACTTTCTTAAGCCCTCTCACTGAAAATTTCAGGGTGCTCCACCCATCTTTCCTTTTTGAAAGAAAAAGAAAAGGCCATTTTATTTAAAAAAAAAAATCCTTTTTAAAGTTAACATCAGGAAACAGGATATTGCATGTCAGTCCTGACTCAGGCCCGTGTATCACACACGGCCTTGGCGCAGGGCTCAGCTCAGGTTCTGAGTTAGGCTGGAACAAATGAAAGGGAAGTCAAAGGAAAAGGAGAGAGCTGCCACCTCCACCCATGGACCTGGCAGTTTGAACAGTCACGAGGTGTTGCTTGTGCTGGGACTTAGGAGTCTCAGCTCCCAATCTGCTCTCGTTCTCCTCCCACCTGCCTTAACCTTCTCCAGGAGATGAACTGGCCAGCTCGAGATGTTTCGGGGCTACCTACGCAGCACAGGAGAAATGCCACTGCCTAGGGACTCATCAGCATTCTCTGCGAGCATCCTCCAGCTGGGTCTCGTGAGAACGTTCTGTGCCACATCTTGAAAGAGGAGGTATTGCTCTTGATTTGATGAGAAATGAATTGGAAACACGAGCTGCGTATGTGCTAATTTGCAGCGATGAAGTTTGCATTCATTACAGTAATGAGCGCTGCATAAAGCATGTAATCAACATTCCCCGCAGATGTCGAGAGGAATCCAGAGGCAGGGAGGAAATACGTATACATGCCACAGCTGATCATAAACACCATAAACTTCCAGCCCCAAAAAACACAAAGCAAGAGACAGTCCTTTTCCCCCCTACCAGTCCTCAGGGGTGTTCGAGTGTATCTCTCAAGTTCTTGAACTAATGAGCTTAGACAGGCTTTCAACCATGGGATAAATATTACGAGTGCTCTAAATATTTTTTATTTAGAAAGAGAAGGCACAACTGTTTCACTTCCTTCCCAGAAGGAGACAAAAGCTACAAATGTGATTACACCGAGTTGGTAACTGGAGATAACTAATTAAATGCTTCTATATAGAGGAAGATGTTTCTTTAACATCACAACAGAAGTTAAGAGCAAGTAATTGAAGAAAAATGCCAGACTTTAATAAACCATCATCTGAAATAAAAGTTAAAACACCAGAAAACCCCATCCACTGTCTGTGAAATCGAAGCAAGGTGGGCAACAGTGAAATGGTACCTGTTCTGTGACATGAAACACAAACCACCTCCTGAAGGGATGGAAGAAGGTTGGTGGTGGTTTGCTCGATTCCATGGCCACGAGCAGCAGTAAGAACAACACACCAGAGGGTGTGCACCAACGTTACCGTGAATAAGAGTTCTCCAGACACCTACATGGGAGCAGTTCTTACCTTCTGGCAGCCTGGGGTTGGCGTGGATGGAGTTGGGGTCCCCGTCCTCCTCGGGATGGTAACGATACAGCGTCTGGGACTGCTTTGGGGAGGACTGGCTACGGTCTTCCTTGAGAGCAACAGGCGGAGAGGTTGTTGCGCTGAACTTCACCTTGGGGAAATCATTCCCCTCGAGGGTTTCATGGGATGATCTGGCCCAGCTCGGCTCTGTAAAGTTCACCTCTTTCAAGTCCTGGTACATGCTGTTCTCTGGCTCTTCCTTCCTGGCGTGCTTTTTCATCTTGGAGTGGGGGGCTCTTTCTTGCTCGTGCCTCTCTCTGTTCCCTTTCGGTCTCCTCTCCAGCTCCTCCAGGTGCCGGGGTGTCTCGGTGGTGGCCGTGGTGTGCTGCACAGGAGCCCTGGTGGTCGCTGGTGCCTCCTTGCGTGTCACCTGCTGGAGGGAGGCCTCCGTGGTGCGGGGCAGCCTCCTGCGCTCGCCGCGCTCCGTGCCGCCGCGCACCTCGGAGGGGGCCCTGNGGCTGGGCCGGGGCCAGCGCCGAGGGAGCCGCGCTGGACGCGAGGTAGTCGTAGTCCTCACCCTGCTCCTGGCTCAGGCTCTCGTGCTCCAGGTGGGACGAGTAACTCCTGTACTTCTTTGGAGACTCCACCTGGGTGCTGTCTCCTTCGGAGGCCTCCTGGTCGTAGCTGTAGGGATCGTCGTAGTGCCTCTCGGGCTCGCCGTCCTCGGCGTCCCCCGGGCTGGCCGTGTTCAAGGCGAACGTGTCGCAGTCCGGCAGCTGGTAGCACATCAGCTCCCCGCCGGCGTTGGGGCAGTGGCAGACCTTGCAGGGGGGCATGTGGAAGGTGTGCCCCGCCACGTACTTGTGGCCCTCGTGCAGGCAGCCGATGCGGCCGCACTGGGGACAGCCGTCGGCCGGCACCACCGCGTCGATGCAGTTCGGGGGCAGCTCCGGGCACAGCATGAACTGGCAGCTGATCTTGCCCCCTCCCTTGGGGCACGAGCACTCGGTGCTGCCGAAGTCCACGAAGTAGGACTGTCCCTCGGGCACCTTGCCGTTGACGAAGCCCACGTTGACGCAGTCGTAGTACTGGTAGCCCTCGCAGGTGCAGCCGTGCTGCAGGCACGTGGCGCAGCACTCGCCGGGCTCCAGCACGTCCTCGATGCAGTTCTCCAGGGGCTGGCACTCGGCGCCCGTGCAGTCCCTCTGCGCCCGGCAGCCGCCCGAGCACAGCAGCACCAGGAGCAGGGCGTTCCAAGGGCTCTGCTGCCAGCTCCGGGCGCTCCGAGGGCTCTGCCGCCGGCTCCGGGCCCTGGCCATCGTCCTCCCGAAGGAACACGGCTCCAGTCCAACCTCGCGCGCTCAACCTTGGCTGCTTTCCTGGAAGGCCGGGGGATCAGCTCCGAATCGGCAGTGGTTTCCTGAGTTACCTTTTCTCATAGATCCTAGAGTTATGAAAGAAAACTCTGTTAAAGACTACACTCAGCACATGCCCTGTTAAACATTAGAGGTCTTTAAAAGTTGGGACAAACTCCAACATCTGGAAACCTAAGGACAAAAATTAATCATAATGTCTTCCAAGCGTTATAGGCACTAAGTTTGGAGTTGGATGCTTCCCCCACCCCTGTTTTGAAAAAGAAAGGAGGAAAAAAATGGTTGTGACTGTTCTGTTTTGAATCTGTTGACAAAACATATATATTCCAATAAAAAGAAGGCCCTTCTTTATATACTTCAATGCCTTTTTGTTAATCGTTCCAGCTAAAAAGATTTTTTGGCAGAGAATAAGTAAATACACAGTTCTTCCTCTGCAGATATGAGCTTAAGATAATTATTCTTTATGTTTTAATTACAAAGACCCAAATCTTAAGGAATTTTTATAGACAAAACTTAGCCTCGGGACGTGAGAATTTGTCTGTACACATGTTAACTCAAAATACGGATTTTTTTTTCTGCCTCCTTCCCCCACTGAGCAATCTTTTGCACTTCAGTCTCCAGCACTAGCAGTTATTTCTTTGCTCCAGCAGTGCTAAAATAGAACTTCTTTGTGTCTTGCGGTTGCTTTGTGGTTACACATCGCATTAACTCTCCTGTAATACATATTAAGGGCCGGATCCTGGGCTCACAGAGGTTGGCACAGCTCCACAGCAGGACTGTGGCGCACGGAGGATCGACTCCAACCTCACTGCAGGACGTGTACAACAACTGAGGATGTGCCACCACTGGCAACCACTTCTCTTAGCTCTGACAACCCCAGCGGTGCTTTTTAGTGAATTACTGTGGTATGAACACGCAATGTACACATATACACACATGAACTGGCATAAGAACGCTTTATTAAAATGCCTTGAAGAAGAGAAAGTGGTTTTCTTTTTAATTACTAAGCCCTTTGAGCGTCGAAAAGTTCAAGGGTTAATCAGCCGTTGTCCTTTATATCAAAATGATGCTCAGAAAGCTGCACGATTAACATGGAAAACCACTTACAACAGAAAAACAATTTGCCTACAGAATTTTATAGAACCAGCAATCTGATTATTTTCCCAGGACCCCTCCCATCATCAAAAAAAACTCCACGACCCTAAAACATTTATCTAGGGGGTTGAAACACAGTCACATCACCCAGAACAATAAACCACACACGCAACAGGAACCGTGCCAGAAAACCCATTGAGAAAGATCGCTTCTCCCATTCAGAGGGGGCTTCCAACAAGTCTGCTCGGTCCCTCTGGCGAGCGGCCAGGCTGTGGGAAAAGCGTGCCTGTTCTGATAAGATACGGACAGACTGTGCTCAGAATTTCCACAGTTCTGCCCTGGAATCCCAATTACTTCAGTACGTTGTGCAGAGATACCATTCTTACAAACGCAGGCTTCCCACTACTTACGTGAGTATATTAGCTGAGTGTGAGTATATTAGCTGAGTGTGAGTATATTAGCTGAGTGTGAGTATATTAGCTGAGCGTGCTGAAGGAGAGTGTTTGAAGGAAAAATGGAATTGTCAGAAAATACAATAATGGCTTGGAAGGATCGCACTTTTTCAGAACTGCTCTCAAAACCAGGCCATTTCTCATGAAGGAGAATTTTCAATATGTGGTGCTGAAATTAATTCTTCAGAACGCGGCCTGGGAATTAATAATTTATCCTGCTTTCAGCAGCTTTCCCAGGTAATCCAAATTTGTAATTGTTCCGTTGCTTTAGCCGGGAAATAATGAATGGGAGGACAACTACAGATAACTTCTGCAAGGGTGTCACAGCAGGATTTTGCCACGTCCCCTCCCATGGTACCTCCCAGCTTTAATGCTCCAGTGCACGTGTGTCCCCTGGGCAAACTCGGACTCCCAACAAGAAACCCCACTGACCCCCATGCTGAAGCAAGAGGCAGAAAGCCAGTGAGAACTTACATGGAGATGTTCAAGGACAGCTGAGGGTTTATCTGGGACAGTCCTGCTCTTGTGAAAGGAGCTGCTCGATGGCCCTCCCCTGTGCTGTCACCTCCTGCCCCCTCACCCACACCCGTTTCCATCCAAGGGTTTGTTTGCTTGTCCAGGTCACCACCAGCTCTTCCCCTGTTCCCATCCTTGCTCCCTTGCCTCCCGCCCACGGAGAGCCCAGAGAGCTCATGGCCAGCCCTGTCCCTGCCTCTCGCACCTTCTGCTCCGTGCCCTGCTCAGTCCCCCTGTGCCTTTCTCTTCCCACCATTTCCACATCCCTCGACATTGGGGTTTTCAAGCTGAACTGATAATGCTGAAATCCTTATAAACCCTTCCTCCATGAATGACACCACAACCTTCCCTTTCCTCAAGCTCACTGTCCTTCATCAGAGGCTCCTTGTTTCTGGTGTAAGGACTCCAACAAAAAGTATCTTTTAATTCCTTTAAACCACTGTGTTTCCCTGGGCTTTCTCCATCTGCTCCCCACACCCATCACTCCCCCCAGCCCATAAACTCACATACCAAAGAAACAGCCCCTACTTCAGGCACAGAGAAAACCATCTCTGAGTGAAGCACAGACAGGGCTGCTGAGCCCCACGGAGCCCCCATCCCTGCGAGCCCAGAGCTGTGCTCCTGCCAGCCCCCGCAGCTGATGTGCTCCGCCTCTGGATCCGTGCCCTTCCCCAGCACTGCAACGGCGCTCTGGAGACAGCAGCTCATTACTTGGGAACGGCATCAAAAGCTGGAGCTGTAAATAAAGGTGTCTGAACCAAGAGGGTAAAAAAAAAATACACAATCTCTGTAGGCCAGGGGAGTTTAATACCAGCAGATGTTATTGCAATAATTTGTTTCCATTAACTATTTTAATGCTTCCCTTAATGTCCTTTTACACAACTGGGGCAATACACAAGGGCTTCACTGAAAAGAGAATTGGTTCTTTGTACTCTCACCAATGCCCTTCACCCACTCTTACCAACGTCACTGACTTCTGCTGTTCCGCTGAGTGACAAATTAAGCCCTGCACACCTAAAACAAAAGTCTTTCAAAGGCTCTGCTGAGAGCTTTACAGAGCTCTACAGCAAGGGAACCACGCGCCGCCCGTGCCAGCCCTCACGCCCTGCTTCACGTCCCAGGAGAATTCGTGTCCATCTAAGAGTTTCCTAACCTGCATATCCTGCTCTCCTTTGGTTCCAGGGCTCACCCTGTTGGCTTTACTGGGTTTTACTGGGCCATGATTTAAGAAGCTGTTGCTGTTCCTGTGCTAGTAGCACCTCCTGAGCAAGCAGGAGTGCCCATGCAAGGGAGGGACGATGCTCTGGAGTGAGACCGACTCCCTCCAACTCCACCCAAGCAAACATGTGAGGTAAAGCAGCAGCAGGTCAGGCTGCTCTAGTTCCTTATGCCTCCATTCCTTCTTCAAAAAGTATTCCTAGGAAAGGCAAAGTAAAGACACCTTATGGAAAACCAGCTTTAAAAAGAGTCCGAACAAGCATGAACTGCAGGCACACATTTTCATGGAAAAGGAAAAGCAGATGAACCCAGTGTCTGTGTGATGGGACATCCAAGGCTAACAGCAGCAGCCATCAAAATTATAACTAGTCCTGGCTGAAAAACATCATATTCCTGTCTCCTGGCAGGGGAATAAAACAAGATTTCAAGATGCTTATTTCAATTCAGTTTGGGGCCAGAAAGTTATAAATTCTGACATTTTTGCAAAACAATATACTCCAAGTGATTTACTTCAATCAAAGCCATAACATAGAACCAAAAGGAAGAATGTTGACTTGATTAAAATTGTTCAGTCGCATTACTCGAAAATGTTGATGAAACCAGTGTGTTCCCACAGCAGATCTAGACATTTTAAATGTGCAACTTCTTTAAATTAAGAGGAGCGTTTTATTGGGAGATTCTTTTTCCAGATGGTTTCGTTTCAGTGCTGAAGCAGAACGCTTACTCTAGGTGAGCAGAGGTGACAGGAGGCACTCCCCTTCACAGACTCCACACAAGCACCACCTCTGTGTGAAGGCTGCCCCAGAGACAGGCAGAAGGTGTGCACGTGTGGGAGAGACACCACAGGAGCAGCAGCATTCTGTCAAACGTTCACCGAACAGAAAGAGGCAGCCACTGATAAACAAAGAGCAGTAAAGGGAATAAATCCAGGGCACTCTAAGAGAACTCACGGCCTTCCCTCTTTGAAGATGTGCCTGTGATTTCACCAGGTGCAGGTCCCTGTGAAGAGGTTTAGACAGAACAATTCTTTTCTCTGTCCCACCTCTCAGTCCCTCAGTAAATTGCCATTTTCAAGGACGACAGTAACAGGAATGCTGGTTTGATCTGCATCCTCTGCTTTGGAAGAGGGAGCAGGGCCAGATGCCAGCCTGATGTGAGAGCAGAAGGTGGCAGCCATCTGTGCAACCCCTCCCGTGCTGGGTACTGGGAGCACAGGCCCCGCTGGGGGCGACTGGGGGGCAGCCCCCGAGCTTGCCCATGAATCCACACCCAAGCTTCAGACACAGCAAGAAAAAAGCCGTGGGGAAAGCCAGCGCAGGGCTGGCACTCACCACCCGGGCACAGAGCAAGTTCATCGGCCCACAGAGCGATTCTCCCGGGTTCCCAGTGCCAGCCAGCTGAAATTGGCTCCCCAGGTTGAAGCTGTCCGTGACCAGGGACCAAACACAGCCCTGCTCTGTGCTGGTGAGTCTTTTGGCGATGCTGAATCTCTTCTCGCAGTGGTGAAAGCTCTGCGGAGAGCAGGGCAGTCGGCAGGAGCACATGTGCACACCCATCCCGAGGAGCTGGGGGAATGCATTTCCCCAGCCCGTGCATTTTCACACCTCTCCCAGCCAGGGCTCTGGGCTGCTGCAGCTGCCAGCAGCTCCTCGCTGCCTGCGGTCACAGTTTAGACTACGGGAGGAAGAAGGGAGGGGACGGAAGGAAATAACAATTTAAAAACAATCCCTTTTAAATGCAAGAGAAAATGGAAATTTGCGAGACTATTTGAATCTTGTACGAAAACCAGAAAAAAAAAAAAAACCCTGAGCCCAGTAACTCCTGCCTGGGCTGTGCCAGCCCATGGATTAGATCTTCCTTTCACACCCTCTCAATCCGGAAACTTGTGATCTCACCAGGCGCTGGAAGGGATTGCTGCTGGAAGGGGTTGCTGCTCTCCTCGCAGAGGAACTGCAGTGCTATTCAGCGGCAGGATGAATGAAAAGGGAGCAGAGCTTCCCTCGCTGCTCTTACACAGCATTCAGTGCCCAGAGCCCATCACCTCTGCCTGCTCATTAATGGAATCTGAGCTGAGCTGAGCCCGGCCGTGCCACTCGGGGCACCTGTGCTGGGCAGGAGGAGCAGAGGGGCAGGATAAACCCCAAGGTAAACCCCAGTCACAGGAGCTGCTTTCTGTTAGTGAAAGCAAAGCACTCTGGAGTTGTCAACGCTCTGGTTCTTGGCTAAACAAGCCCGTGTTCAGGAGTCATAGCTTTTGCAGGCAGTTTTCCTCAGCTTTATTTTCAATAAGAACTCAGTTATCATTAACCCCCTTTCCATGGAAAAGCTTTCAAAAAATGGACATTTGGAAGTCTGGAGGATTTTCACTTCATTCAACAGCGAACTCAAGAGCGGGACAAGCAAGAGGAAAGCAGGATGGGATCAAAACTCAGGCAGCTTCCCTAGAGCCACTCCGATAAGAGCTCCCTTCCCAGCAAAAGCGCCCCCGGGCAAAGATGCTCCAGGAGCTTTCCAGGACATTCCCCAAGCTCAAATCCAAACAGGAACCTGACACGCTGCAGTAATGGAAAAGCATCACCCGAGGTATTTCAGCTGAAGTAGCCAAGCACTAACAGAAGTGACCAGGCAGCTCTGGGACTCATTCTGCCAGGATGTGCAGCGTTTGAAGGCGGTTTTGAAATCCCGGAGAGCGAAGGCAACCTTTTTCCAAGGGAATGGCAGAGCCAGAGAGGGGAGAATCACGTCTTAGGCCTGGTGTGTCAGCGCTCCCCTTCACCCCAGCCCAGCCCAAACCAACAGGGCAGGTACTCGGATTCCAGAGGGGTGAAATTCTGTCATTGGGAGTCGCCGGTGCAGCAGATCCAGAGTGACTCAGTGGGAGCACAGCAGCTGCTGCGGAGCCACAGAGGAAGGGCTCACAAGGGACATGGAGAGCTCAGCACGGGGCTGTGCGGGGACCAGAGCAGCAGGGACAGGCCCAGTGCTCTGCCACAGGGTCCCTGACAAACTGACCATGGGGTCCCTGACAAACTGACCACAGGGTCCCTGACAGACTGACCACAGGGTCCCTGACAAACTGACCACGGGGTCCCTGACAAACTGACCATGGGGTCCCTGACAAACTGACCACGGGATCCCTGACAGACTGACCACAGGAATCCCTGACAGACTGACCACAGGGTCCCTGACAGACTGACCACGGGTCCCTGACAAACCGATCACAGGGTCCCTGACAAACCGACCATGGGATCTCTGACAAACTGACCACGGGGTCCCTGACAAACTGACCACGGGGTCCCTGACAAACTGACCATGGGGTCCCTGACAAACTGACCACGGGATCCCTGACAAACTGACCACGGGATCCCTGACAAACTGACCACAGGGTCCCTGACAAACTGACCACGGGATCCCTGACAAACTGACCACGGGGTCCCTGACAAACTGACCACAGGGTCCCTGACAAACTGACCATGGCCAGGTTCCTCTCTGGACAATGCACAGGAGGCTCAGCAAGTCCTGGCAGCTGGGCTGGGGTCACAGCTCCGCTGCAGAAGGAGCCAAACTCTTACACTGGAGTGAAAATAAACGTGTTTGCTATTGGTACACTTTTTTTCCTCTTCTTTTTACATCACCGAGTTTCAGGTGACTATATATACTCCTCAAAAACACAATTAAATAATCCAGCTATTTCCACACCAGCCAAAGAAATCTGGGAAAAGATTAAAGCAAACTCAGCAACAGCCACTCAAAAATGTTTCCCAAGGCACAGCCAACAAAAACTTGTCAAAGCTCATAAGTTATGAACTAATTTGCACAGAGAGAGCTCTCCTGGCAGCAGGCAGGTCCCTGAGCTCCACAGCACCTCGAGCAGCCGCACACATGTGGAGACAGCGTCGGGATGGGGCAGCACAGCTCCCAGGAGCCAGCACCAGCTCCGGGCTCTGGGCTCAGGTGAGCACACTCAGTACTGGAGGCTGCTCTGATCACTGAAAGAAAGAATTTTTTCTCGTTTTTTCAAGAGCTGCACTCCCCTCTTCCCTCTCAGGAGTAACAAATCCCCAGTTTCCATGATGTTCCCCATTATTTAGATATTTACCACTTCCCACCCAAAGTAACTCAAGCACAACACACCCCTGCACAATCTCATAACCACGCCACTCAAATATATCCTTTAGAGATCCCAAATTAGATTTCTCTCTCTCCGCTTCCTTTCTCTAATCCTCCTCCAGGACGCTCCAGCCCCCTGCCCCTTCCCCCTGTTTTACAGAGCTCCCATTTGCAGGGCTGCTGCAGCCTCAGGGACAGTGGCATCCAAAACCTGAGATGTCACCTCCACTCCCTCTGTGATCCCCTCTCCCCATTTCTTCTTTCCTCCACGAAAGAACTCTGGCGCTACTTAGAACTCTCTGCAGGCAGCAGATTTAAGTTTTGGGTTTGTTTCTTTTTCTTAATCCAGTCTTCTCTTGTGCACTTTGAGCCCTGCTGCCCTAAGCAGTGACAGTCAGCAACACAGACCTTTTGTTGGGAAATGTGTTGGCTGGAACATCTGGGCACTCCCTACCGACTTCAGGCAGCTCTTTCGGAACAGTTCAAACTGAAAACGTCCCCGCCCCCATCTAAAATCCAAATTAGGCCAAAGAAAGCCTACTATTTAACTGACAGCTTAGCAAGTGGCCTTTCCTGCCCTGTGTGCTGCCATGTGGCAATTGGGAAATAATTAACAGCGGTTTTCATACAGGCAAGGCTGAAGGGAGCTGCCAAGCAGTTTTCCACAGCGTACCTGCGGGGCAGAGCTGCTCACAGCCACAGGAGCAGCTTCCTCCATCGCCCAAGCTGCAGCCTCAGAGCTGAGGAACTGCATTCGAGGCCCCAGAGTAACTCAGAGGGGTTTGCTTCGCTCTGCCAATTAACTCCAAATTAGCATCAAAACAAAGTGTCAGTAGTTTGCAGCAAACAATCTTTCAGTAATTGTGTAATTCCTGACTTTGTCACTGTCATGGTTAAGGGTGACAGCCTCGCCGCTGGTGTGAAGAGAGGAACACGTGCAGGAGTGACCATTCTGTAGTCTCCTGCTAACTGGTTCCCAGTTCCTCCACGGCAGCTGTCAGCGCACCTCCTCTGATCCATGACACTCCCAGCTGCTGCCTACAGCCAGGCTTCCTCCAGGAGGACATTGCAAATCTCAACGTGTTCCCCTCAAAAGTGGTTCTTCACAGGGCAGCAGTCCCGCAAGGACCCGAGATCAAACTCTTTCCCTTCATGACTCAACAGGATCCAAACCCGCCCCTCAAGAGAATCAATGTGCTCTCAGCAACCAGCTGCAGCGACAAACCAAGTCCTTCAGCCGTGCCCTGTCCCCCAGCTGAGGACACACACCTCGCACTGCCCCAGCTGCAGCAGGCACCCAGCGAGGCTGTGTGACAGCAGCTGAGCCCTGCACACCCAGGGGCCCGCCCGTGCTCTGCCCCAACACACATAACAGCACACAGGACACCCCATCTTTGTTCCACACAGGGCATTCTCTGCGCTGTTCGTCAGCAGAAAGGCTGGGGGGAAGAACTGGAGAAGGAAGACTCCTTCACTTCCTGCAGATAAAATGCTGGCTCAAATTTATCCAGCGCTTGGGATCTTTTTCCCAAGGTTTCGGAGGCATCGCTGCTCTCATTTTCACTCGCTCCATCTCTCACTTCAAGGGAGTATTTGTCTTGAGTCACTGGGATTGCTTTTTCCTGGTTACAGTAAGTGTTCTCAGAATTTGTCATTTACAAAAATTTCAGCCCACTGTGGAGTCCTGAGCTCATTATTACTGCTGGAACAATGCCAGTCCTGCTCAGACTGCGACCCTGAGAGCTTGCTGTGCTCTAATCTGGGCACAGCGAGAGGAAGGGACAAGAGGAAGCAGTGCAAGAAGAAAACACCTGTCCTGACCACTCCTTCTGCCTGTAAGACCCACCTGAGGTAAGCCTGAACAAAAATCTTTGAGCTCCACTGCAGCACGAGCTGCACAGAGCCTCTCCTGCCAGGGGCCAGTCCGTGCCTGAACCTGCACGGCACATCCATGGACACATCCATGGTGTGGGTGCATCCCTCAACAGGAGAAGGAACCAGGACCACTGAAAGTCATCTCCTTTGCCCTGCTGCTGCTCAGCCTCTCCTCCTCATTCCCAGTCCTAGGGTTTTCTACAAGCCACAAAGGAGACAGGATTTAAAAACCAGCTCCAAAAGAGCAGGCTGGGTTAAGGATCCAGCCTTGCACCTCTGCATTGAAAAATGCCCAATTAATTAATCTGGTCGAGCATCTGCCCACGTTATTTTTGGCCTGAAGAAAAGGAACTCCAATTTGTTTCAGCACTCGTGTGCACACCTTCTCTCCCTCCGTGGACTGCAGACAAGAGCATGTCTGGAGTATGGACTGGATGTGCCACGAGGCATATTGCCAATTATAAATTAATAAAATCCAGAAAAAGCAGCAGTAATCATTCCTTGGGAACAGTTTCCTCTCATATGATGACAAAAGAAAGCCTGTATCAGGGTTATTATATATACCAATTAGATTCTTTAGCTAAAGGAAAAAATTATTATTTTAATGGAGGAAAAACTAGAGCACTTGGTAAAAATGTTCTCATAGAAATGTTAATTACCACAGGCATTAAACAAATGGAAATCAAAGCCTACCATTTGTTGAGCACTTTGAAAAGTTTTAATGCAAAAAAATGTGCTGGAAAGAAACCTTCAATTTTTCCTCATGAATGAAAGTAAATCTCTGTAAATGAAGCTGCATCTATCATGCTGCTAATCAGTCAGCAGCCACAGATGTAATCCATCAACCCAAAGTGCTCCTGCACAAACTTTCCACAAAAGATAATGGAATTAATTTGGTTTGCTGGATACCAAGCCGAAAAGGAAAGGAGCCTGCTCTGCTATTCCATCTCGGAGCCCGTCGTGCAGAGACAACAATAATGCCAGGTGGAGCTAACAGAAGTGCCACTTGCACTACCTTCCACCTCAGGTAGCTGAAGTAGTTTTGAAGTTATTTAGAGGCCATCATAAAATGAAAGGAGTGATTGCTGCAAGCAAAATATCTAGAATTAATTCTTGCTGGAAATTTTCGACATAAACAGATAAAGAAACATGTAAATACACACATTTCTTGCAATCCCTGGCATCCTTTTGCTCTCTCAGGAAGGTGCACAACACTTTTGCCTGCGGTAGAGCTGGGATCCTGGATCTTGACCTCCTTCCTTTGATATGGACCAGATCCAAATCGTCCAAGGGGTAACCTTAACTTGCAGAATAATTTCCTGGAGCTGGGAGCACTGGTTGTTTCTGTTTCTGTACAGAACCCCACGCTGCCAGACTCAGTGACAGTGTGCTGAGTGTCCAAATGCACCGGGACAGCTTCTGCCCTCAGATGCTCGTGTGCAGTTCTCGTGCTCATAGCAGTTTGTTGTCCTGTACCACATTCAATCCACAAACCAGAATGAGATTAGAACAGCAACTCTGTTTTGTAAGTTATACATTACATTTTCTAATACCACAGGAAGTTACTGTGATCTGCTGGGTAAACGTGCAACCCATACTCGTGAGTGTTTGAAGTTCCTGATCATCACAAGTAAACCCATGATCACTTGCAACTACAGGTGGAACACCCAGAACAGAAATCCCAGCAATCCAGATGGTACTGCATTAACAGAAAATGCTGACTGAATAATTTTATATGTCACCTTATAGACATGCACGTAATTTAAACAAGAATACTTCTTTTCCTTTAACAACATCTTGGTTTTGTTGAACACGCTGACCAAACAGCAAATTCAAGCTGATTTTCATCACAGCAAACAATACTCCACCTAAAGTGGTATTGGCTAGTAGGAACAATTTGTTTTGTGCTGGCACATTAAAATACATATTTATGTTTTGGTCAATGATCTTCTAGAAGGGAAGGAAACTACTTTATTTTCCAGCTGAGGAAATCCTGTAACTGCAAAGATAATTAATACAAGGGGAAACAAATCATTAGTACAAGGGGAAATAAATAATTGGTACAACAGAAGAAGAATGAGGTTGTAGTCCCTCCTTCCACATTAGTTATGCACAGTCCAGCACATGACTGAGAAGGAAAATTAAGATGGAAAAGTTACTAACATGAGAGATGAAATCTCCCAAGAGCACAGAACATTCTGTATTTAAAACAATAAAAGAAGGAGGGGAAAAAACCCACCAAGGAGAGCAAAGGAAGTGCAATGGGAGGTATTTCCAGTCTCCTGTCAGTGCTCCCATGAGCAGGGCTGAGGTGCAGCCGCCCGGCAGCAAGAGGCACCTGCAGAGAGCCTTCCTGTGGCACGGCCCTGCCTCACCCCGCCGTGACTGACACACTCTGGCAGCCCAGCCAGACGTGCACACCCAGCTGGCTGCGCTGGGGGCTGCCAGGGGAAGGTTTTCACTGGATTTCAGCAATGTAAAGCACATCGGTTCTGCGGGCTCAGCTCTAAAAGCGAGCGGCTGATACCGCGGTCGTGGCTCTCCACAGCACAAAGAACGAGAACAGAACAAAGAGGTCCGTGGGTTTAAATTCTCAGAAGATCACAGGGGCAGTTTAACATCAGTTTTCTAGAAGTCACCTCGCTGATGAGGGTCTCTACAAACAGTGGAGGGGTGGATAGGACTTCAGAGGGCAATTAACATCCCTGATAAGCTGTTGGGGATGGATGGGTGGGTGGATGGATTGTCCCTTTGCTGTCAGCTTTACCATAGAATTCCAGACTGGTTTGGGCTGGAAGGGCCCTTAAAGCTCACCCAGTGCCACCCCCTGCCATGGGCAGGGACACCTTCCTCTGTCCCAGGTTGCTCCAAGCCCCGTCCAACCCAGCCTTGCACACTTCCAGGGATGGGGAGTCCACAACTGTGCACCATACAGAGACTTCACGTGATTAATCACCTTATTTTGGGGTAAGTAAAGCTGCAAAGCCTGGGATTTTTCGCTTTGCAAAGAACTCTATGGGCATTACGAACAAAATTTATATAATTGTAAGAAACACAAATAAACTGGTGCTTCCTTCACCAAATGTGGACCAGAACAGTGCAGAGGCCAGGGAGGAGAAAGCAATCATTCCCTTGGAGGTCAACTGGAAGAATCCCAGCAGTGCTCTGAAAAAAACGATGGATTCCATCATTCTAGCAGCTCCTGGTCATCCAGAAGAATGCAGAAGGAAAG
Organism: Mohoua ochrocephala; assembly: GCA_013398855.1. NCBI lineage: Eukaryota > Metazoa > Chordata > Aves > Passeriformes > Acanthizidae > Mohoua > Mohoua ochrocephala. The sequence continues at coordinate 37,414 of VZTA01006576.1, read as the reverse complement.
TGGTGCAACTCCTCACAATCCTGCCAATCCTCTGCTTCACTTACAAGACAAACTTCTGTGAAGGGTGCCAGACGTGCATCATGAGGGAGATTTCCTTAAAGTGCTCACCTTCAAAATAATATCAAGCAGCACCTTTCCACATTCCCTTCCAATCTGTACTACCACCTCAGCCCACAGGCACTGCTTTGCCTTCAGTAGAAGATTTTGGGTTGTTCGACATTATCTTGTTTACTTTACACAAATGCTGTTCCTTTCTTACAGATGGATATGATCTGTTGAAGACCTGGAACATTTTATCCCGTAGCAAAACTCATTCAGAAGTACCATCTGTTCTTCCTGCAGGGGCACAGTAATGCCAGGAACTGTTTAACATTCCATAAATTAAGACCATATAATGGATAGCTCATTGTTGAAGTGAAGCAAGGAATCGTTTGGAACCTGATGACAGACATTTTGCTGGGGTTTTGCCTTAAAAATAGTACCCAACGTATTATTTTTGGTTTGCCTTAAAAACTTCACATTCGACATTAAACAGCAAAGGTGGGTCACAATGAAACCTGAACATCTGGCTTCATCCCCACTTCCAGCAGGATCCTTTGGAATGACTTCAGGGAGAGAGAGGCTCGGAGTGGGCCAGTGGGTTATAACAAATTCACTGCAACACCACATTCTGTTCTCCTTTCCCCTGGCGTGTGTCTGCTGTATCTGCAGGATACACTTCCTAAGAGAACGGAATTCAATCCTCAAGTTTAAGAGCCATTAAAATATGCCTTATTTTATAGATGTTACACTTACTACACTCGCACACTGCTCCACACTCTGCCTTTCACTCACTGGTAAGAAACCCCAGCCAGAAATGGACTGCCATTTGCTATTCCTTTCTACACCCCAATGCTAAGACATTGAATCAATAAAAAGTCTGGGCATCAAGTCCTGCTATGAGTTTGCATCATCTGAGTCAACGCTAAAACAGCCTTCATTTGCCATTCATACAAGGAAACCACAGAATAAAGAGGGGGGGAAAAAGAGATTACAGCAAAAAAAACCCCAAAACACACACAAAAGAAATCAACAGTGCTTAATTGGAAAAAAATGGCACTGCAGAATCCCAAGAGTGGGACACGGTGGCCCCGTGCTTGGGGTCTCCTGGGGTCTCCCGGGGCCAGGCAGCGCTCCCGGACACGCAGCCCCTGTCCCCTGTCACCCGCAGCCCCTGTCACCCGCAGGCCCTGTCCCCTTGTCACCCGCAGCCCCTGTCCCCTGTCACCCGCAGCCCCTGTCCCTGTCACCCGCAGGGCCTGTCCCCTGTCACCCGCAGGGC
>VZTA01006576.1:23744-36024 GCA_013398855.1 Mohoua ochrocephala | reverse complement strand
TCCCCCAAACCCGGGGTCCCCTGTCACCCGCAGCCCCTGTCCCCTGTCACCCACAGCCCCTGTCCCTTGTCACCCGCAGGGCCTGTCCCCTGCCACCCGCAGCCCCTGTCCCCTGTCACCCGCAGGCTGTGGGAGCTGGGCTCCAGCAAATCCACACAACTCGGGCTCCTCGGGGCAGGAACCCACCCCGGAGCGTGCCAGCGACACAAACCAGCACACGGCACTGGTGCACTCCCAGGATTGCAACCATCATCTCGAAACTCGGCTATTTCAGCCCAAAAAGGCGTCATTTCAGACCCTGCATGTAAGTGCATATAATTATTACCATCTCCTCGGGAAGCTCTCATGCTGCTATAATAAAATCCGCAGAAGCAAAGCACTTTGAGCCCAGCCATTCCTAATCCCAGAGACAATGCCTATATTTTTCCATCCCATCAGATCCTGGGTGGTGGGGGAAGGGCAGGAGTGAGTGTGAGGAGACGGGGAAATGCAACTTGAGAAGGGGTAAGTGTGTCAAAATCTAAATTACCGGGAGATATTCTGCAGCACAATCCTCCTTTATGCCTGTGCAGCCCGGTTCATATGGCTCACGTTCAGCCTGTCACAGTGAATCATTGCTACTCCTTGACTTACATTAACAAAAACAAACCTAACTTTCGCTCCAGCCTGTGAGGTAAAACTCTGAATTCCCAGTCAAAAGGCCAGAAGTGGCATTAAAAATGATTGTTTTCGTAAGAAGCTCGCTTTGAGGAGAAAACAAAACAAAACAAAAAAAAGCCCGTGAAGATCTAATAGCACAAACACATGTGTTGCTTATGGAGCATTTTGCAAAAAAGCAAAAAGCTTTGTCCACGAGCAGCAAAGACCCAGCTTCAGCAGCCTTAACTAACAAAGCAAACCCGCCCCTCTCTACTTAAGTCTTTAAACTGCATCAAACTGGAGGTACTTAACAAGAGCTTTAGAGCCCAAAGAACAGTTAAAAAGTAAATCTGGAAAACAAAGTACAAAAACCGAAGTGAAACCCAGCCAGACACAGTCTTTGCAACTAGCAGAACACAAGGCACAAAGCAAAGCCAGCGCTCAAACAAAGTTATTTTACACTTCTCCCAGCAAATTTGCCTCGAATGTCCAGTTAGGAAAGATTTCTGCTGACCTGTGTACTAGCAGCAATGCAGATGTGGCGAGTTCTCCTGTCACCTTTTGTTCCCAGCCATGTCAGCTGTGCTCTGCTCCAAGTGCTGCTCACACTCCCAAATCCCCTTTTCCAGCTCTATCTGAGGAACTGCCCAGATTTTGTAGTGTAATCTGAGCAGGGAAGTACCATGTGCCTATGATATGGTTAATTCACTTTTCACCCCCTGCAATGCTTAAGGAAACTGCTTCACATTTCAAAGCTGAGCCTAGGGGCTGTCTGACCCAGGTACAGCCAGGGCAGCGCTGGGGCTGCCTCCTCCACCCCAGTGGGGCCCTAAAATAGCTCATTTCCCCCTACCAGCTCCCAGGGGGGATTCGGGGGGCTGCCGAGGCCCTTGTCTCCCTTCCCCTGGGTGCCTGGTGCAGAAGGGACCGCAGCCCCAACACAGAGGGGCCAGCCCTCCTTGCTGAGGGCCACCACCATCCTCATGGCCAAAGCCAAGGCTCTTCACCGAGGTGGCTCTGGTGAGGCCCCTCAAGACCCAGCAAAGCCCTGGGCACCTGGTCTGGGATCTTTGGCGATGAAGATGTTACACAAGCTGGGCTGGAAGAGTCCCATCCGTTCCTCTCCTAAGTGATTAACAGTCTCCAAAAATCGAGCCTCTAAACTTTGTCAATTAACTCTTCTGTTCATATTCTTCTGTTGGTACTGCTCTAGTTCTGGTTTGAATCTGCAGTTATCAGCACCCTTGACAAGAACACTGGACTTGAGAGGAGGAGGAAGTGCCTCTTTCTTCCTGTCGTGAAGCTGCCAAGGACAACTGCACCAGAGAAGGTGCAGAGGAGAAGAGGGACAATGTTCCTCAGATCCTGAGGGACAATGGAGGAGAAGAGGGACGATGTTCCTCAGATCCTGAGGGACAATGGAGGAGAAGAGGGACAATGTTCCTCCTGCTCGTCCAGCCCCCCATTCAGGTCCCAAAGCCAGGTGATAACAACCAGCACCAGCCTGGCACAGGCCTTTCCTCACTGTTTGGTCTTGAAAAGGGTAAAGTGCAAACTGGCAATGGTGGTGCTGTTCCCCAAGTTCTGTGAAAGCAAATTCCACCTAATCCCAATGTCAACATTGTCCATGACCCTATCACTGCTAAATCCAGTCAGGGAGGCTGAGGGAGCCCCCCTTGGCAAGGAGATTGGAGGTCTCTGTTACTTTCCCTGCCAGCCCTGGGCAGATGGGGGAGCAGAGAGAGCTGCTTTTCAACAGCCAACAGAGGGCCCCTAAAAGAGATTAAAGGGAAGAAACAGTCAGGGAGCTTGGAAAAGGAAAGATGCAAGACAAAAAGATGGCAGAAAACAGAAAACCTTTGGGGGAACTCTAACTCTTGGCCAGAACACAGCAAAGCAATTTCATGTAAGGAACCTGCTTTTAAATTCTTGCCCTGGTATTTAACACCTACAAACACCTTGTGTGGGATTTCTAACAACTGCGTTCTGCATCTTGGAGCTTTCCCATCTTCAAACTCTTGACCTTTATTCTAAAGCAAAGGTGAGAGCTCTGTCTTCCCTGCTGCATAATTTACTAAACCCAGTTATGTTTGAAATTAGCATGTGGGTAAGGTAAAACTTGGAACAATGTAATGGAGTTACATTACATTATTTCAGAGAAAAACATATATTCTTCAAGGATGAATTCAACATCTCAGCTCAGAAATTTGATCTTGATCGGTTATAATGACAATTGCTTACAAAAAAAAGCCACAAAAAGGAAGTGAGGTGACCTCAAAGGTCAGGAATGGAGGCCAACAGTCGTCTCTGTTGATGGCTGTGTTTATATCACAGAATCCCAGAATGGTTTGAGTTGGAAGAGACCTTAAAGCTCATTTAGTTCCACCTAAAGGGGACACCTTCCACTGTCCCAGGGTGCTCCCAGCCCCATCCAACCTGGCCTGGGACACTGCCAGGGATCAGGGGCAGCCACAGCTGCTCTGGGCACCCTGTGCCAGGGCCTCTCTGTCAGGAATCCACACCGTGCACCTCTGCCAGCCCCAGGCCCCATCCCCACTGCCCTCCAGCAGCACTCCGTGGTCCTCACCTCATCCCCTCGGCAGTCCAGGTGCCCCATCCCTGACTCTCGTGCCCCCCAAGCCCCCCAGGTGAGGCCAGGCAGGGGCTGCACGGCCAGGGCAGGGCACAGCTCCCTGCAGGGAGCCAGCTCTCCACCGCCTAATTTCACTGGCCCGTAGAACAGGCTATAATTTGCTGAAATGATGATTAATCAAATCTTATTTTTCTCTGAGGCAGCTAATGAACAGCCAATTAAGTGTCTCAGTAATTCTGAAATAACAAAGGAATACTCATGGAGTGACAGCTCCCAGCTATTTACCAGCACAGGCATGGCAGCGGCGGCCAGCCTGGCTGGAAGGGCAGGGGGTGTGGGACCACCAAGTCCTTTCACCCACATCATCCCAAAGCCACCTTTTTTTCCCCCATTTCAGATCACCACCCTCACTGCTTGCTCCCAGGCCTTTGTGCCCACTGGTGTGGAGGGGCCAGGGAGCTCTCGTGGGGCCACAGAGCCAGGAGACAGGGCATGGGGTTCCCAAGGGACAGGGTGCCCAGGGGACTGGGGTGTCCTGGGGACAGGGGATGGGGTGCCCAGGGGACAGAGGTGCCCAGGGGATGGAGTGCCCAGGGGATGGGGTGCCCAGGGCATGGGGATGAGGTGCCCAGGGGACTGGGGATGGGGTGCCCGGGGACCCCAGAGCACCCTCACATCGAGCGGGAGGAGCTGGGCACCCACGGCCTGCCAGCTCCATAGGGCAGCGACCGCCGGTCTCGTGGCTCCGTTCACATCCTTTCCAGACTCCAGACAAATCCATGAATGCTTTGTTTTGTTCATATAAACCAGGGCAAGATTAAGACACATAAACACAACTTAGCGCAGTACCCGAAAAGCAAGGAATGACATTTTTAAAAGAATCCATAATCTTGTTTTTTGAAGTATTTCTTCAGTGGGAATTGTGTTGGAGCAAAGAATGCAAAACCTAGAAGCTTCCAAGAGGGGGTCATGTGAAATTACTCTATTTCGAGATTTTTCCAAATCACTAACATTTTGATCCTGAATGTATTTGTAAGAATCTGCCAAAAAACCATCAAACCAGTCAAATTTTTTTTTGCAGTTTGTAACTGTCTCCTTTTTTTCCAGGTCTTAAAAAATGTTTTTGTAGAGAACTTAGGTCATTTCTGTAGAAACTTCTGCAATCCACAATGACATTGCATATTTTTTTCAAGTAAAAAGCAAGCCTCCCAATAAAGAACAAAGAACATCCTTTGTTTCAGACGAAGAATTTCAGGAGAAACCACAAAATGTTCAAGCAAAACATTAAACATTTGATTTTCCACCCATTTTGCCAACAGTCTAAGTTTTCCCATACTTCTAATATCAGTGTCAATGGGGAGGGGAGGGGACAGGAGGCAGGTCAGATGGATGACTACAACTTAAAACCTGTTAATTAAATAAAGATGAAACCAGGATGTTTTGCAGAAAGCGTTTTTCTTCTTTAACTTGGCTTTTCTTTTTTAATGAGGAAACAAGACCTGCTTCATTTACCCATCAGGAAAAAAACCAGCATTGAGGAAAAACCAGGAGTTGTTACTCGTGTTATGACAGAAACCCCGGGCTCTGCTCCTGGGAACGCCCAGCTCTGCACCCACCCTGGTCACCAACACAAGCGTGGTGTCCTTTGCTAAGGCCCAAGCCTTTCTGGTGGCAGATGTTATTTAGGCTCTTCTAATGAGTTTTAGAAAAGCAGGCTTCAAACCAAATGGAAACGTTTCATTTTGAACCCAGTGGAGGTTATTTGAAACACACACACGTGCTTGCCTGACACGCTTCACTGCCCGTTTTCACAGAATGGTTTGGGTTGGGAGGGACCTGAGCATCATCCAGACCCCACACAATCAGCGAGTTCCAATTCCCGGTTAGTGGGAGCTTTCCCAGTGCAAAGACATCCCCAGCCGGGGCAGCACGTGGAACTTTGGCTGCTTGTCAGAGCACCACGATGCCCAGCACTGCACAAACACACAGCCAGTGCTATCGACACCCCCAGAGACAAGCAACCCAGGACAGAAATGGAACCCAGAGTTAAAGCCATGAGCTGCCCGGCCTAGACACATGCTTCATCTTCATGGCAAACATCATGAAGTGCTGATTTATTTTTTTAAATCGTTACAGAAGGAGAGATTTTAGTAAATTTAAGTACACCCCAGTGAACTTCTTGATCACTCACATCTCAGCTCGGTCTGTTTAAATGCAGGAACAGAGGGGATGCACTCAAGTTAACCTGTTTGCCCAGACTGCAGAGACATTATTACATGTTCTTGTTCTTTTACACATCCTAAATATTCAGACACTTGCAGCACCCCAGGGTATAGTGTGCTATGTCAACACCTTGAGAAGAATGCAAACATCTTAATAAAAGCGAGGAGAGATTGCTTATCGTGCACTCTCGTGTTAACATCTGCATTCTACAAAAGCTCACGAATTATTACACACACTTTCCACAGGACATTTCCTCCTGGATATGCAGGCAGCCACGCCAGGAACCAAACAGCATGTCAGAAAGCAGACTGCATTTTTGCTTTTGCTCTAAAGGCGAATGAATGTTTCAGAGCATTCTGCAGTTTCTCTCTGCAGGGCCATTTACTCCACTCGCCAGCCCAGAACTGAGGGGTCAATCCCCCGAATCAATCTGCTCTGTATCACATGATATCCTTTCCAAATGGCCATCCAAGTTTTAGACATTAATCATACCCAAGACCCCACTTTCAGGATCATCAGGGTGGGTGTTGTATCAATGGTATGACAGAGCTCCATGCATGAGGCAGATTAGATTAGGAGAATGTGACACGCTACCAAAGGTTTCTGGTTCTGAAAACGGAATAAATAGAAAGTTAGCCTCCACAGAGCTGGCACAGCAGCTCAGTGCAAGAAGTCCTCTTCAGTGACGCCTGCTCTGGGCTGTGACAGCCCTGGTGGCAGTCCCTGCCCCTGGACTGTGCTGCTGAGGAGCCCCCAGCAGCCTGTCCTCCCCCCAGCCCAGCTCCTTCAGGCGGCTGCAGGAGCAGCATCGGTCCCCCCGATTCACTCCAGGAAAGAAAGAGACAAATGCAAAAGCCAGCGGGATTATCTTCAATAGTCTAATTAGGGGCTTGAGATAATCCACTTGGTTTTGTCTAAAGCAAATTAGGAAGTGCTCGTGGGAACTGTGCGGAGGCAGTGACCAGCAGAGCCCGTGGCAGAGGAGGTCTGGCAGCGGTCAGCGAGGTCAGGTCTGCACGAGCTGCCCACCCTGAACCCTGGGCTCAAGAGGCTTCAGGAGGTGCAAGCCAGGCCCAGTAACTCTGCCCAGCAGAGCTGCTACCATCTTCTCTGCCAACTCCATTCAGAGTCAGCAACACGCTTAGCGAAGCAAAACTAGATTAAAAATAAAACAAAACTGGGCTTTGCTATCAAAACTAAAATCTGGCAGCCTGTTCCCATGCAAAATCCTTCACAAGTGATACATTTGTGGAGGACAGCTGGAATAAATCCATGACATTTAATGACATACTAAAAGCAAACCTTGAACAAACAACTTCAAATCATTTGAAATACTACTGTGAATAGATGAAACTTTGCAGTGCTCACATGGTACAATAATTAATCATTTCTAAACAGTGGAGTTTGATTATTTTTTAAAAAATCATTTGCAGAAGTGGGGGTTTTTTTCCCCCATTCCAGACATACATTTAAAGTATTTTTCTCCTGTGAAAAGGTTTCACATCAGAGTTTTAAATGTATTCTCATTCTGATCTGATTCATGAAACCAGCAAAAGTTTTTCCAGCTTTCACCTTAATTTTTTTGATAAATAACCTCACCTCCAAAGCCCAGAGCACAGCACAGAAAAGCAACAGTCCTAGAAGTTGTTTCTATGAAACACTTCAAATGTGATTGTCACAGAAACTCAGGACAACAAACTGCCTTGTAACTTAAACAGGAATTCAGATCCCATAAGGCATCCCCCAAACCTGTGTCCATGCACATCCAGCATCGTCCTGAATGGTTCACAACTGCTCAGGCAGAAGAACAGGTCTGTCCTTCCATGGGTAAAGGAGCTGTCAATGGGAACCACAGAGATGCCCTGGAGGATTTCAGCTGGCCCCAGCCACGAGCACCAGCCACCCGTGGAACTTGCCAGAAGGAACAGCGACGAGCTGGGGGACAGGTACCAACCTGAGATGAGTTAGGACAGCACAAACAGAGCGCAAGGGGCACATCTCAAGCTGCTCCTGGCCCAAGAGCCCAGCTCTCATTCAGTGAAGCCTGGGGGACACGCAGACGGTGTCTCCTGGCCGTGGCTAGAGCAGGAGTTGGCTGAGGACCAGCAGCTGGCTGGTAGTCCCCCACCACATGTCTGGCAGGAGGGACAGAGGGAACATTCACCGTGCTGGTGCAGACTCAGCTAATTTAAGTCAAAAACAAAGGTGGTTTGAGCTAACCTGGCTGGATTTGCAGTGAGGTGGATTAAGAACACCCATAAGACCCCTTCTGCCAGCTCTGGTGGGGATATAATCTTTGCTGGTTGTATTTTCTATTTCCAAAATGTCGTCTATGCCTGCCCCAGGAATTGCTTTCCCTCTCTCCCTCCACCACCAGTCTAGACAAAACTGCATTAAGATCCTTTCTCGACTCACGTGTTACAGGTGTAAGGGGTTAGCAGTTACTAAAGGGTTTTGTGGATACAGGAAAAAATGAGCTCCTTGTCTCCAAGGGATTCTCGGTGAGCAGAGTCAGGAGCAAAAAACCAGAACTAAACTAAAAGAAGTTTCACGCCAAGGATCACAAAAAAAAAAAAAACAAAAGAAATTGAAAAAAGGAATTCCTACCAAAATAGGCAGAAAGGCTGGGGGGTGTGGAGGGGCACTTCCTCAGCCTTCATGTCACAGCCAGGAGTGTGTGACACGCCTGCTGGTGGCTGTTTGGGGGTGCCCCGAGCCCAGCCCCACGGCAGCTGGCTGTCGGTGCCGCCGTGCCACGCCGGGCACGCCGCGCTCCTGCCCCAGTCCCTCCAACACCCGCCCAGTCCCTCCAACACCACGTTCCTGGCACCGGGCAGCGCTCCCTGCCTGCCTCCATTCATAAAAACGAGACCACGCCGAGGAAAGCCACAGCCCAGCCGACAAAAAAAGTGCCATCCCCGCTCAAAGGCCGAGATCCCCGGCCGGCCCCGCGCCGGGAGCCACGAGGGCACGTCTGGGTGGGGAAGTCACCAGATCAGTGACAGCGCTCAAACTTCTCCCCGGCTCTGGATCCAATCCACAGAGCTCATTAGCAAACAGGACAGACAGGAATGCGCGTCTGCCTCAACGCAAACCGAGAGATGTAATTAACGCAGCTTAATTTTCATGGATAATTGGTGAGGTTTGTAACACACGAGAACGAAAAGGGAACTGAAAGGGTCTGGTCTTGCTCTGGTCGTGTTGAGCAGCAGGAGGAGTGGCCAGGCCACGAGTGAGCTGCATTTCTTCATACCTAAGTGGGACGTGTTTGTTTCGACAGTTGGATTTCCAGCAAAAAAGCCACAGTAACACAAGCAGGAGAAAACAAACTGCTTTTTGGAAAGCCCCTTCCCAAGTCTCCCTTGTTCAACTCCTGATCTATATGAACATGGAATTGGAAAGGAATTCTTGGGATAATAAATACGAGGCCCTGTTATTAAAGGCAACATGTCACTCCCAGCAGAAAGAAAGGTTAATGTTATGCCAACGAGCTGGAAGGAAATCCAAATTTCAAATGCAAGAGAATGGGGGGAAAAGCTAAACAAAAGTGAATGCATGAGCCCCTATCACGAGATCAGAGCCTTATTCTAAACATATGGGCTGGTGGCACATCGAGGAGGAGATAAGAGGCAGAATAATTAAGAGTCAAGGTTCTTTCTGTCACTAGGGATCTGCATACAACTAAGAAAAACACCTCAGCACGCTCGGCCCTGGGACAGAGGAGGAAGGGGAGCTCCCAGGGCACTGTGAGGCCACCTGAGATCACAGTCACGCCAAGGTCAAAGGCTCATGGAAGAGGCAGCCAGGCCCCAGCCAGCAGCACTCTGGTTTCTTCTGCTGAACAGCCACAAGGCAGCTGTAGCAAAGCACGTGCCCACTGCAAGTCTCTCAGCAACCACCAACAATCTCTGGAGAAATGTAAGAGACACTTCTGGTTTTGGNCCACAAGGCAGCTGTAGCAAAGCATGTGCCCACTGCAAGTCTGCAAGACACTTCTGGTTTTGCCAGACGCAGTTAAATCCCACCTTGTACCCACAAACTGTGGGAAGAAACCCCCAGGCATGGAAACATTTCCAAAGAGCAGTTTGAAAGAGAAGACCAACCCTGTGAACATTTGTCATCTCCCTGGATTAAGGGGAGAAGGCAGCGGAAGGAGGCATGGTTGGCAGGAGGCTTGGTCTGGTTTACATGGGATGCAAAATCCGAGGGCAGAGGGACAATGGGGAGGGACAGCCAAGGTCCCTTCCACACCCAACAGCCTCCATGCAGCCTGTGAGAACTGAGCCACCAGACCCTACAGCCACGAGAGCAACAGGAGCCCTCCGAGGTTCCAGCACACACAAAAAGGGCACAAAATCACGGAGTGAAAGCGGCCTGGAGAGGGGCTGTGACTGCTCTGCTCCTGCAGATCCAGAGGAAGGGACGTCCACAGTGCTAGAGGGGTTCCTGCAGCGTGGAAACCCCGGCAGTGTCCCCTCCTGTGACTGAGGAACTGTCCAGCAAAACAGATTCCAGAGAGTGCAGCACCAGGGCTCCAGCCCAGCCAGAGACAGCGCCGCAGAAGATGCCACCTCCTCCCTGCCATCCGTCACCCGAGCCCCAGGAACCGGCCTGGGGTGCCTGCTGGGCTCCATCTCACTCCTGGGCATGCAGGAGCCAAGCTGCACTCAGGAGCACTTTGGCCAGGCCTCCTGTGGGCTCACAAGCCTCCTCCAGCGGGCCAGCTGATGCTCAGCCACGCTCACCCCCAGCCCCCGGAGATGGGGGCTCTTGCTGCTCTCCTATGACAGAAAGGGCTTTGTTTGGAATGTCATCTTTAATGGCACCGAGCACTGTGGCACTCTCTGCCCATCACCACCTCTCAAAGGCCACCTACGCTCGGTGCACAAAGCTGCAGAGCACCATTTCTTCCAGCTCCAAGCAGATCACATGAATTTAGAAGTGTCTAATATCACACGATCGTCTAATGCAACTGGAAAGGCATTAAGTGGATGGATGGAAAGGAAAGACAGATCTCTTCAACCACAAAAACTGATTTAAATTAAAAGAAAACCATTTTTCCTAGTATTTATATACACTGCAAGGCTGCTGTTTACTTATTATTGATTCCAGTATCACTTGCAGAGTAGCTTGATGCAGCCTGCTCAGACCAGCAGTCCCACAGAAGTGGGATCCCTGAGGAGCTACCAGGGCTGCAGAGCTCCACGGCTTTGCCATCCGTTTCTTGCCTTCAGTGGAGAAGTTAAAGCTCCAGCCTCTACACTAAACTCAGTAAATCCTGCTCAGAGCGCTGCCTTCGTGACAGAATACATTGATGCAATTAAAATAACATGGCTCTCTAAGAGCAAGGCAGCACTGGGAAAGCTTTGCCAACAAAGCAATGCCAATTAAGAGTGTGATTTTTGGATGATATTTTTAGACCAACATCAGCCCTATTAATGCTGGTATAACTGTCTTCAAAGTGATTTTGATGGTCCAGCCGACTCCACTTGGGAAAAGTGGAGTTGAAAGACTGGGTTTTGGCCTCTCTAGCCTCCATTCTGTCATTAGGAGAAAATCTTTCATAATAAAACTAATTTCATCCATTGCACTAATAAGGGCGGTTTGCATCCAAAATCTTCTCAGATAATTTTACGCCCATTAACTGTACACCATGAGCTGTAGTTTTTGTTGTTAAATGACACGAGTTACAAGTAAAGCCACATTTATTGGGATGTGCCCACAGCCTCCGTCTGCAACTGAAAGGACCAGGATGCCTAAAGCCAAGATGTGTCACGAGGAGGAGCAGGACAGAACTCAGGTGCTGAGTTAGAAAACCACACACACTCCAAACCCTCTCCTCATCGCCTATGGGCGCAGAGAAACCAAACTCGGTGCTGATACAACTTGGCAACAACAGCAACTCTCCCTTCCAAAAAACACCAAAGGTTTAGAGAGAAAATTCGATACCAGTGGGGCACGCACGAGCTCAAAGGCGCTTCCTGCAGGTGTTACAGCCCCTGTGCCCAAACCCTCCTCCTCCTCTGACCTCACTCCCCGCGGGCGGCTCAGCCCGGGGCGACCGACAGGCTCCGGCACAAGCCCCTGAGCGACAAGGGGAAGAGATAAGGTGAGGGGAGGCATGGGGGCAGAGAACCGGCTGGCTTTCGCTCAGCCCTGAACACAACGGGTGATTCTGCGGCCGGGAGCTCGATTTCTCCACTGATCCTACAAGCCTGGTCCCCCAAACTTCCCCAGCACATCCCTCCCCGGTGCCCCCGAACCTCCCCGGCACAGCCCCCGGTCCGTTCGAACGCTGCTCGCTCCAGAAATCCAAGCATACCAGCAAAAGCAGGCAGGGAGCGCTTTTCTTAGCTATGCCATATACTTTCTCCTCTTCCTTTCGAACTTCCCATTGGTTTTCGTTCGGCTCACGGGAGGCGAGCAAGCCCGCACGGCTCGGTGGAGGCGTCTATGGAACAACCTCGGCAGCTCTCCCCCCAACGCCAAATGACATTTGCTTTGCAAACACTCCCACCGCCCCGCGGGCTGCTCTCGCCTCCACCCAGGGACTTGTTTTCAATAAAGCAACAGCTCGGAAACATCCACAGCAACTTTTTTTTTTTTTCCTCTTTGACAATTTGCCACTTTCAAACCAACAGAAAAAAATAAAACAGGAGAAAGAAGAGGAACAGCGCAAGGAAATACCCGCGCATTCGTCCCGGTAGCCGGGAGAGGGCTTTGGATCGAGGGGCTGCGGCGGGCTCCGCTCCGCCGGCTCCGGGAGCGGCCCGGGACCCGCGGCCGGGCTCCGCGGGGCTCAGCGGGGCTCAGCGGGGCCGCTCC
>VZTA01006576.1:0-23396 GCA_013398855.1 Mohoua ochrocephala | reverse complement strand
TGTCCAACCTGACACCGGCCGGGCGGGACGGGAGCCCCGGCGCCCCGGGCGGGCGGCGGAGCGCGGCCGGACACGCCGGGACAATGAGCTGGGCTGTGCGGGGAGGCCCGCGGCGACGGGAGCTGCCCCCAGACGAGCTCCTGGGCACCGCGGCCACAAAGAGAACAGAAAAAGCCGGGGGTGAGAGGTGAGCGCCGAGCCTGCCCCGGGGCCGAGGGGCCTCGCCTCCGCCTCTGCCCGCGTTAACCCCGCTCTGCCGGCCAAAGGTGGCTTCGAACTGTACTGTAAGAAGGGCTTTGCAAAGCTTCTTTTTGTCCCGCAGCTGCTTGCTGAGATCTAAGGAGCCCCAAACTCACCTCGCCCTCAGGGAAGCATTTGGCGATGGGATCCCGATCTGTTCATCGGGAGGGTCCGGTTGTCGTACGATAATAGCGAGTGTTTATAGAAACCCATCCTGGGATGAATTAGAGACGAGTCCCTGGGACGAAGGAAGTCCCTGCAACAAACACTATGTCATCGGGAAAGCATCCCCTCCTCAGAGGGTCTCGGGAACAACCCGGGTGCTCCCTGCCAGACAGGGCTGTGCTTGTGAGCCCGGGGGGCTCAGGCACAGGGAGCCTCTTGTCCTGGACCGGGAGCTCTGGGGCCTCTCTTTGGGCACCAGGCTCGGCTTCTCCCTGCATTTCTGTCCCTTCAGGACAAGCTGTTTCCAGCCTGGCTGCCAGGCCAGCCCTGAAGCTCTGCCCGTGGGGCAGGCAGCGCTCAGACACACAGCTGGGATGTTCTTACACTGCATGGCTCCTCCATCTGCTCAGGCACTTGGCTACGGGCAGAAGAGACCCTGTTTGGTGCCCACTGGAGCTGTTGGCAGGACAGCTCTGCCCAAGCCTGCAGGGAAGGACGGCAGGAGCGTGGCAGTGTCCCACCAAGGCCACCTGCCCAGCCCACAGCCGCACAGCCCTGCAGCCCCAGCCTGCCCCTGGCCATGCAGACAGCTGCAAACAGCTGGCAGAGGCACCAGAGCATCCACGGCCTGGCTGCCAGCTTCGTCTTTCCCAGCAACCAAGGGATGCAGCAGAATTTACTGCTACAATCACAGGTGGTAGCTCCCTACAGTGCCAAACACTCTTCCTCCTCCTCCTTCTCCTCCTCCTCCCAAACTTGGCCTGGCCCAATCTATGACACTAAAAATGCAACATTTTGAAGAAACTTTGGAGCTGGCCCTGGCTCTCAGCTCCCATTCACAGGCAGGACTGAAGTCTGCACAGACAAAATGTGCATACAATTAGGGAAAAGTAGCAGGGTAAGAGTTTCCATTTCTGAAATGTGGTATCCTGTCTCCAACACAGCCCATGCTTGGGAAAGTGGGAAAGCCTTATTGTGTGATGCTGCAGTGTATGTGGGAAGGGTCCTGCCGATTGCTGCCGGACACCCTGAGGGACGGACCGACTGCACAAAATCATTGTGTAACTTTAGCCAGAGAGAAAAATGCTATTTACTTTGTAAGCAAACCATCAACCCTCCCGAAACGTTCCTACACAGTCTTGAATTTCGTCTGGAGAAAAAAATGAAAGCATAGGAAGAGCAGAGGACTCCGATTTCCCTCTAGCTCTGTGGAGATGCAGTGTGAGCACTGCTGCTCTGAAAGCAGTGTCACAGTCCCCTTAAACTGTCTGGTGACAGCCCATGAGTGCCACTTGCTGGCCCCCACTGCGGCAGGGCCCACTTAGAAACGACTTATATTCCAAATAAAAGCTCCATAGAAGAGGGACCAAACCAGAAGAGAGAAGATGCGCCATTCTAAAATTCCAGAGCTAAGATTTTAAAAAAAAAAAAAAAAAAGTCTCTAGTGATTCCTAAGCAACAATTTCCTAATTGCAGACCAGTGGGAACAACACCACCAGTGTCCTCTGCCCCTTTCTTCTGCCCCTGTGAGTTGTAGGAACTGTTTTGCCCCATCTCTTCCGTGACTCCCCGTTCCACACGGCTCTGGCATTCCCACTTTAAAGTGGTGCTGCTCTGGCTGAACAGCCACGGAGCAGAGCAGACTCGGACTGAAATATTTGTTTGCGTGTCCTCGCCCAACCACAGTTTTTCAGAGTTTGAGGAGATGGCACAAAGCAGCAGAGAACAATGCCTCCTTGGCCAAAGTCAGAGCACTGCACAGCGTGCCTTTCATTGCACTGGATGGCTGAGACACATAAGAAACGCACAGCTCACACAGGAAAAGCCTTCAGCAGATGCTGCTGCTTTAAAGTACCAGAGAGTTGCTATTCTAGCACATTTCCTACAAGAGGACACAGACTAGCTCAGTCCACGCCAATCAGTCACAGTCTGTGTCTGCTCTGAGCCCGTGCAGAAAAGCTCCCATCACTCTGGGGATCTCTGATCACCAGGACTCGTGAAGGTTTGCTGGGACCTGCACAGTGGAACTCACGGGGAAAAGTTAAAGCAGCAGCTCCCAGGAGGAGATTCCTGCAGTGTGAGAATCACCCAGAATTATCCAGCAGTTTAGGGGGGAAACAGCATCTCCCTTTCCTTATCATCAGCCCATTTTTCTGCAGGTGTTCGGTCACATTCACTCTCTGCTGTACCCCTTGAGTGTCCTGGGAGGAAATAAGGTTGTACACGTGAAACAGAGTAAAGCCCAATTCTTCAAGCCAGGACCAAGTGTGCCTGACAGTGACTTGCGATTAATTTAATGTACTGGGCAAGAGCACTTATAAGCAGCACTTGATAAATATTGTTTCAGATTCTGACATTTTACTGCCAGCATCTGAGAAATGTACCCAAATCTAACATCAAAAGGCTCTTCAAGGGAAATAGCAGGAAAATTATCTTTATCTTGGAGCCTTATTTGAAACTGCTCCTGGTTCTCAAACTTTTTCACCACTGGTAATGGATGGAAATCAGCACTCTGATGGCAGCAGATGCCAGCTCAGGGAGGAGCCTTCAGATGGCAAAGGCTGCAGAGACAGCCAGGGCGAGCTCTCTGTCTACCCCATGGCTGCAGAAACAGCCCCTCTGCCAGGGCTGGGTACCTTCCCTTTTGTCACAGGTAAAGCCCCCACAAAACCCAAACCAAGCATGTCAGACACACTTTAGCTGGGACTGAGGGGTGTTTTCCCCCAGTCACCCCTGCTGGTATCTCCCATTTCCTCCTGGCCATCCCAGCTCCTCTCACTGGATCCTCTGTATTTGACCATTTTGAGAGTGGGGAAGTTGAAGATGCAGCTGAAACGATGAGTTTCCTCTTAATGTTTTCTCTTTTGAGACTGTTCAGTATTGACCTTGAAAGTTTCCAAAGAACAGCAGCAGCTCCAGCTCTTCCCGTGGTGGAGGAGCTGACTGATGCAGACTGTCAAAATCCACTTTAGATTTGCCTGCAGCACATTACATGCGGGCTGTAAACAAAACAAACAGCCAGGATAAGGATAAGAGTGACCGCCACCAGGCTGCACCCCGCGAAGCCACCCTCAGAGTCGTCATCTCCGGCGTGATTCTGAAACACACTCCCACTTTAGGAAGGATCAAGCACTGAAAAGCCATTTCAGCAGAACTTCACAGGCATTTAAGGTTGCCAGCCAGGACCCAGAGCCCACGGGCTCTCTCTGTGTGGGCTCTTTTCACGTGGTTTTTCGCACCCACGCCCAGCTCTGTTCCCCCAGCAGGATCCTCTGTGGGTGCAGATCTGCCAGCGCTGCACCCGGCCGTGCTGGGTCTGTCAGGGGTGGGACACAGGAGAGACTCCTGTGGGAAGGCCAGAGGGGATAGGGAGAGGAAGAGGACAGCGAGCAGGGGCAAGTGTAGAAATCTGTAAAGGTATCACTCTGGGCCTGGATATTGGCACCTAGATCCCACTGCAAGCTCACCTCCCCTGTAACGCACTCCATGACCCGCCCAAAATGAGCGGGTTGTGTTTTCATCCCCAAAGCGAGGTCTGATTTCCATCTGCTATTTCTGCGTTTCGCTGCACGGGAAGCCTCATCTCCCAAGCTCGTGCTTTGCTGTCTGGAGTTACCTGCTGCCTTTGGCCACTCACCAGAGAACTGCCAGAAACACCAGCCCTTCAAAACCACTGGAATCATAGACAGGACTCCCTCTGTCTCATCTCCAGCGCTCACACACACGGAGGGAAGCACTGCTTAAGGCTCCCACAGCTCCCTGCTGTCCAGCAGGATCCCAGGTCCCAGCAGCACTCACACCACCTCCTTAACCCAGGCTGTTGCTTTGTCCCATCCGCTCCCGTACCGGGCACTGCTCCGTCCTCACATGCACGAGTCTGTCCTACCCAGCACCCAAATGTCTGTGGGGAGCCCGCTGTAAGCCCAGCCAGGTGACACACAGGACAAAGGAGGGACTGTCACTGCTGATGAGAGGTTTCCAGCTCAGCCCACGCAGGCAGAGACCTGCTGCCAATGAGTGCGGGTCGTTGGCAAGCTGGAAGCTACAGCAAGGTCCCATTTGACAAAGGAGTGCACAAACCCTTATAATTACTCGTCACAGATCATTGTTTTCCTCTGGTGAATGGCTTAAATAAAAACACTTGCACTGAGGCCAGGAATGCAGGGTCTGAGCCCAAGCAACATCCTGCGATGGTAATAAATACCTACTACACAAATAAACCACCAGAACGGCTCTTCCCCCAGATGTCACACAGCCACCCCGTGCACAAGCTGCTCTTTGATGCCGCCTGCTATCCCAGCCTCAGGCTCACAGCACCTCTTCCACAGAAAACCAGTCTTCTGCTCAAATAAACCACTTGGGACAGAAACTGAAGCGCTGCTATCGGATACGAAGTTATTGCCATTGCTGCTGCCTCACTTCTTTTGAAATGCAGATGATCCAAAGCAAGAAGTAAAACTGTGTTTCGACTGCTGTGGGAAAACGGGTGACAGTCACCAGGGGCTGGCAGACCAGCTCTCTGCTCCAGCCAGAAGGAAGGCCTCACATCAGAGGCTTTGCAAATTGCATAAGGTGTGGAGCTAATAAAAACTCGAACCAGCCTGGAAACCTGATGATTAAATCTTGGGAAGCTGAAGGCCGTGTGAGCTGGTTAGTTCTGATGGGTCTCTAACAACATGTGAAAGTTATCATCTCACGAGGCAAACATCCCTGTCGCTGGGCAGCACACACACACAGCCAGCCAAGCCCTGAACAAAACCAGCCCAGGAGCCCCACAGGGCCTATTTGGACATCCCATCCTGCACAAATATACCCAATTCACGCAAAATCATCTCAGTTCAAAGTTTAAAATGGCTCCTAACATTACCTGCTCTGGAAAACCCAACTGAGATGTTTCATTGCCTTTTTTTTCCACCAGAGCTGAAACTGCAGCGCTGGGGCTGGACCCGTGCAACAGGCATCCACATGCAGCACACGTTTCTTCGCTGAATTTATGGGTGCTGCTGTGCAGGAAAATAACAGGGCTGCAGCCCTGGTTAGCTCATGCTCAAAGGCCAGCCCCTGATTGCCTCGGACATGGCTCCTGTTACTGCTGAGGGGAATAGCTGACCCTATAAAACAGACAGCAGCAACGCCCCTTTCACAGCTGTCTCCAGTTTCCCTCCTGAAATTTGGCTGGGTGTTTACTTCGAGATTCAGAACACACATGCAAACTGTTTAGGGATATTCCTATATCCCTGCTTCTCGTTAAAAATGCCAGTGAGGATGAAAAATGTGGCCCATTAGTGTTATAACCATCAGAAAGAAAAAATAAATAAACAGAGGAAAAAAAAACCCTGCAGTGAGGGTCTGGCCTGCAATAGCCCAGTCTGTTTCCCCAGCACATTCCAGTTTCTGGGGAAGTGCTGCTCTGAAGAGCTTTTCAGGCAGCAGTGGGCAGATCCCTGCTGCCCACAGGTCCCACTCCGGTGGTCTCCAGTGTAAGCCGTGAACACCTCTGGGAGAAAGAAAGGGGAAACTGTGTTTGTTTATTGTTGGGCTTTTGTTGTCCTGAAGGTGAGATCTGAACCCTGGGATTGCCAAAGCACTGTGGTAGCTGCTCATCAGGACAGACCCACTGCCTCGGGTCGCCTCCAGGCTCTCGTGGAGCAGTTCCACGTGGCCCAGGAACAGGGCTGGGGAAGATGCTGGAGGCACAGCTGAGCCCTGTGCAAACGCTGCTCTCACACGAGGAAGGGGCATCTCACTTTACCCCAATTTAACCCAAGGAGGAGAGGGGACTGCGTGGCTGCCCGGGGCACCGCTGGGCTGAGGGAGCACAGAAGGGTTAAAATGCCCCAGGGCTGCGAGGAAAGAAGTGTCAGAAACAGCCCCCTGACACCCAGGAGAGAGGAGGGGCGAGGAAGGTGCTTCATGTTTCTGTTTCTGACCATCTCTATTTCAATCGGCAATAAATTACACTGATTTTCCCCCAAACTGCAATGCTAATGCTTCTGTGCCAAATCAGCACCACTCACAGAGAAATTGGAAAAGATTATGAGTATTCCCCTCTTCAGCATTATCTGCATAAAGCAGCACAAAACGTGGTTAGGAATTACTGCCACAAGCAGAAAGCCTGGTGACGTTTGTGATGAGAGCGGCCACAGCTCCTCACGGGCCCGGACGAAGCCATCCCAGGGCCAGCACCCCACATCCCACCCCGAGGGGATGCCCTCCAGGTGTGGGGAAATCCCTTCTTCACCTTACAAGGGAGCCCTGGTGTTCAGTCAGTGCTTGGGACCAGCTCCGAGACCCTCGGGAGCCGAGGAAAGGCACAGTCCCGTCCCTGCACCCAGGAACTGGTTTGCAGTGGGAAGTGTTCCCGTGGAACTTCAGCAGTCCCCACAGGAGGCTCAGAAAGGCTCCATTTAACCTTGCCGTTGGTTCAGAATTTTTTTTTTATTTTTTATTTTAATGAGATTTATCTGTGTGCAAAGCACTTTGCAGAAAGAGTGTGTGGGCTTGAGGAGTGGGAGAGAGCTGTGAATAGATTCCAGTCCTTCAGCAATTACCAACAGTCTGCTCGAGATGTAAATTCATCCTTTTAGCGCTGAGATCTTTAGAACGTGTGGAGACCTGAGCTGATATTGGCTTTTTTTTTTTATTTTGTGTAGACCTTTATCTTCAAATAATAAACCAACACTTTGCCTTGTGCAAGGCACTGAGGAGGGAGCAAAAATATCCTTTATCCCCTACGTTCTTGTTATGTGGCATCAACGCAGCATTTAATAAAAAGCACCTTGATATAATAGTAAAGTTTGTTTTCCAAACAAAACTGTTGTTTGCCTAGAGTAATGTAAATTTGCAGTTCTCCTTTACACTTCACAGACGACGAGAGAAAAAGATTTTAGGATCTCCCCGAAGGAGAGATTTAATTGTAAAACAAAGCACCGAGGATGACATTTAGCTGAGGCTGTAAAGGCTACAGTAATTAAAAGACTGAAACATATGGTGCACTTCACGAGGCTGGTTAATACGAGCTCCCAAACGGAACCTCTTTGGTGCATGAGTGGAGACAGGAGAATGCAGCTCCTCTCCTCTGTCCTGAACCATAGAAACAGCCTTTGCTGTAGTCCTGGTGAAGCAGGAATGACACTCCCATCTTAATTCACCTAATCTGGAGGAGAGGGATTTCCCTTCGCCTGCTGGGCAAGATGTGAGCACCTGCTGTGATCTGTCAATGCATTTACAGTTTGATAAGAGGGAAGGAAGCTGCCATCAGTGCCCTGTAACTGCCCATCAGCTGATGCCAGCACCGAGAAGCAACCCTTCGGTCACCCTTGGAGCACCCTCCCTGATCCCAAGTGCTGGGTCACGTTTCAGTGGCTGGAGGAGCCCTGTGGACCTCAAGGAACCCTCTGCAGCAGGCCCTCGACAGGCACCAGGCTGGAGATGTCGCAATGTGGTCAAATCCCAGAGCAGCAGAGATGGAAACAAAACAAACACAAACCACAACAACAACTTGTGTAATCAGACAATACAGAGAAGCTGGGAGCCAAGTCCCTGGCTGGTGCTAACGAGCACAGCTCTTTCTACACTCAGTTTCTCCATTTTGGGTTCAGTTATCATCATTTCACAGCTTTAAAGCTCCACCTTCCCACATCAACACGCAGAAAGTCTATAAACTCTGGGTTACCAGCCTCAAACTGTGTTTTGTGAAAGTCTCTGCTCGACTGAAACCCACAAATGTCTTTTCCAAACGTTTCCATCTTCTGCTGCTGTGGGTGCATGCAGCTTGGCCGGGTGGGGAGGCTGTTTCTGGCAGTGTGTCCCCGCCTGCTGTCCCGTCCAGCCCTCAGCTCAGAGGGCACCAGCAGCTGAACTCAACCCGATGGGCATTCACAGCTTTCTGCCTTTCAGGAAGACAGTCCAAAAGGAAGCCAAGGGAAAAGGTGTCTCTTTTCTTTCTGTTCCCTGAAAGGGTGGTCAGAAAAATAACAATATCGGCAAAAGGCAAAAATACAGATATCTGAAGAGAAAAGCAGGTAGGCAAACACACGGACTGCCCTTGAGCCAAACATTATTTAGCACCCCCAGCTTGCTCCTGTAACCCAGGCGTGGGATAAATCACAGAATCACAGAACGCCTGGGGTTGGAAGAGGCCTTGAAGCCTCTCCACTGGCCCCCAGCTCACAATCCAGTCACTTTGCTCTTAATCACAAGCAGCAGCACCCTGTGCTATCCTAACCTCGCTTGGTGCAGTGGCAGCCTCTCCCCAGGCAGAGGGGCTGCTCCACCCCGCACAAACCCACCCGGGAGCTCCGTGCACTCCCAGCAGCATGTTCAGGGGGAAGGAGAGGCATTTTGGCACATTTCCCCAGGAGGGAAGCCTGAAGCTCGCAGCCCTCTGCCAGCGGTATGTGTAAGACGTAATTTGCCCAAATAAATTATGTCACTGGTGGAGAAAGGTGGGCTGATCTTCCAGACCTGCAAAGCAATAAATGCCAGTTCCAGCAGCAACAGAGAGCAAGTGAATTGCAACGAGCAGCCCAAACCTTTAGCAAAGGAAGGAAAATTCTCCCTGAGTTGCACCTTTACTGAAAAATAATGCTCGTTATTAAAAACAAAGCTCATTAATGCTGGTGGTTTGTTTCTCTTTTTCTCTTCTTCTGTACAAGTAACATGGAAGCAGAAGAAAGAAGATAATTTCTCTGGTACTGAAATGCTTTCTGACTGCAACTATTTCTGGATTCCCCAAACCCAACATTTTGCAGTTTGATCCCAGGAGAAAAATGTGTGGTTTGCATTTTTAGGGGAAAAAAACCCCCCTCCGATTAACTTGTGCAGATTTGCATATAAATGACTTTCGGGCTCAGCATCCATCATGATGGCAAGCCTGGTTTGTGACTCCTGACTGTCTGGGGTCTCCAGCACTCACAGCAGCCTCCAGGTATTCTCTCCAGTTGGGTTTGCTCCATTTGCGTGAGCTCAAAGGCAAAATGTGTTCCCTTCTACAGACGCCATATTTAGATGTGATTTACATACGGGGGGAAAGCGTGGGAAACATCAATATTTGCATCTTAAACGTGATTTCAGGATGTCTGTCGTGGTTCATTCATCTGCTTTTTGGCTCTCCCATGCACTCAGTTCACTTTTATTTGACTGCACCAGCACATGGGTCTCATTAGCTTAATGACACGCATCTTTCTCCCTCATCCTCGCTGGCACTGCTTCCCTGCAGGACAGGGGGTGCTGGGTGAGCTGTGCTGATGTTCACAATTACCCACGCCACAGCTGACCTGACTGGCAGCTCATCCATCCCCAGGAAACTGTAGGTGCTGATCGTCTTCGTTTGGCTCTTTTCAGGTCGGGCGTGGAACCCTCCTGCCAAGCAGAGGCTTTGGAGAGGGAAGGGTTTCCTGAAGGTGCCTCAGGACTCGTAGCCTCCAGGTTTTCACGTTCTGGGTGGGTTGTCTCGGCTCCAGCGAGGCACACAGAAACGAACATCCCTCTGCTAGATGGGATCACAGGTCCTGCTCCAGCAACGGGGCAAAACCCACAGGGGAGGGAGGAGCACCCTCCTGGTGCTGGGAGTCCCCAGCTTAACACAGGCATTGTGTGGGCTGCTCCCTGCCCCAGGGGACACTGGGGTGTCACACACACTTCCCTGGAGCCCAGGGCAACCCCCAGGGCAGTTACTGTGCAGGTCCCATGGCCACCTCTCGCTCTGGTTTAAGCTCTGTGACAGTTTTCCCTTGAAGGTTCCTCTCAGTGAGTCCCACAGGATCATGCCTCTGATAGAGCCAGAACAGCAGGTCTTCTACCTCTTCCCTGAAGGAATAAAGCTACATAAAGAGAGATACATAGAATCATTAAATGACTAAGCCAGCTCCTGGGACACATTAAAAACTGTGTGCTTAGATATGTTCAACAGCCCCAGAGCCCGCAGAGAGAAGGTGGGAAAGGAAGAAGCGCTGCTTGGAAAAGCCACTGAGGAAACGAAGCAGCTGCCTTTGCTGGGGAAGTTCTGCCACAGCCACTGAACACTCCAGCCTGAGCCCACGAGCCCAGGAAATATGTGGGGAATTCAGCACTTCCCAAGGCAGAGAGTCATGAAGTGTCCTGAGCTGGAAGGGACACACAGCCAGTGTCCAGTCCAACTCCTGGCCCCGCACAGGACCCCCGAGATTCCCACCAATGCCCGAGAGCATTGTCCAGACTGTCCTGGAGCTCTGGCAGGCTGGGCAGGCTGGCTGCTGAGCCGAGCCTTGCAGTCACAGCCCCACACCTGGGTGGTATTTGCAGGAACACCCCGAGTGTGTCTCATTTTTCACTCTAATCCAGCTGATAAAAACACTAAAGCAGCTTTGACCTTCCATGTAAAGTGTTCCCTGCTTCCATTGCTATTTGTATTTCTCCTCTCACCTGTCCTGCAGCCTGGGCAGTGATGGATCCAGAGGCAGGGCCCTTCCAGCACCACCCTGCACTGCCCAGTGCCCGCTGTCCCTCTGCTGCCTGACACCTGGCTGTGGCTGCTGTCACAGGCTGCTTCTTGTTCTTCACAGCAAATCCCTGTGGGGGCAACAACTTGGAAGCATTAACATCCACCTGACATGCCAGAGATGAGAAAATTGTTGAAAACTGCAGCAACTGAATTTCCTGGCTCATCAAGTGGTGCTGAACAGCCTTCCCCCCCACTTCCACATTTCACACTGAAGTCTCTCACTTTATCTTTCTGCAGCCCCATTGCTGCTGACAAGCTTTAAATGTGCAGCAGGTTGTAGGGATGGAGAGCTGGTTCAAAAGCTCCACAAACCCCCCTGCCACTGGGGCTTTCCAGCTTTTCACCTGCCCGAATTGTGCCTCCCAAATTCCGTCTGGTAAGCCGCCAAAATTATCCCCTCGTTTAAAGCCTGCTTTGTGCACGATACACGAGAGCATCATTTCTGCAAAGAACGACTTTGCAGCATAAAGAGAAATAACACATGAGAAGGATTAAATAGAAAATTGGTTGTGTTTCAAGAAGTCAGTGCCATGACAAAGAGCCATCAGCTCCCAAAAGCAGAGATAACTGTTTCCTTTCAGATTTCTGCATGTAGCCAGCAGGGATAGCTATAATAAGTAATTCCACTAAAATACATTTTAAAAAAAAAAAAGACAAAAAAAAAGAAAAAAGCACTCTCCAAACGAAAGCGTTCTATATGCAAGGGCAAATGAAGATAAGTTTTTGCAGCACAATTCACTCTGCTGCAGAAGGAATGTCCCTGGGGCCCAGGGATTACACGGCTTATCCAACCTGTCCTACTCCTCGCTCCCTCCCGCTTCTGCATCTCCCGCACCAGAGGCTCCACCAGCGCTCAGGGTGCTGGAGCTCACAGGACCCTGCAGTCCCTGGGGACTGGGCAGTGCTCAGAGACCCATTTCCATTTCACTCGGGCAGACAAAGCAGAATTCTGAGCGTTTCCTCGCAGGGCTGGCTGGGTTTGCACGCATCTCTGGTTCCGTCCTGAGCGGATCCCAAAGGCAGAAGCTCTCCACTTCTCCCAGGGGCCCCGTGGGAAGACAGGCAGCTCCTGGCAGGCCACGTGTGCTGCAGACCTCCAGCCTCCCGGGCATTGCAAGGCATCTTCAGCTGATTTCCCCTCACTGCATACATGGCCCTTGGTGTTTTCGTTGCTTTCCATGTCCATCTAGGGCTGTAATTAAATAGGTATCTACCTACAAAGTGTCTAAAAACTGCAGAAAGCCATGAAATATTACACAGTGCTGGCAGTGGGGACGCATGCCGAGCTCAGAGCAGCCTCTCCCTGGGGTCCCTTCTTCTGTCACTTACCAGTTCCACACTCCATCTTAACAGATGGCCTTAAAACGCAGGGGAGAGCAGCACCCATCCAGAAAAATAACTGAATAAAGCAGCTGGTGGCTGACACGCTCCCCACTCCTCTCAGCCCTGAAGTGTTGTGCACAGCTCTCAGTTCCACGGGAGCTGGGACACGAGCAGTAAAGCAGTGGGCAGCATCATTATGGACCAGCATGGAGAGGAGAGGAAATGAGGCTCATTTGCCATTCTGTTTGTGCTTCTGGCGTGGCAGTAACAAATGCAGTGAAAGTGCCAGGGCAGCTCTGAGCCCGGAAAAGAGGAGAATCTCACTGGAATAGCAGCAGCTAAAAACCAGAGGTAGTGACTCTGCATTCCCAACGCCATCCGTGCCACGGCTGCGTTCTCCGCAAACTCAGGCTCGCCAGCAAAGTTAGCGGTGGCTTTAGTTACAGCTGGAATGCCAGAAAGAGCACTCAGTTGGTCTGCTGTGACAGGAGGGGATCCTGCCGGGGAGTGAGGTGGTGTGAGCACTAACAATGGCACACGGTGTGCTTGGGGCTGGTGGAACACGTACATGTGCAGCCCACAGAGTGAGACAGGAGCCTGTGTGAGCACAGCCCAGCTCCCCTGCCCCAGCAGCCCCACCTGGGGTTCCTCCCTCCCCTCCTGCCCGGGGGCTGCCTGGCTGAGGGTGTTTGACATTGTGCTTTGACCCGAGCAAGCTGCTCTGTATCTCTTTAACGGCCTGCGGCCCATTATTAGGAAATGTTCCCTTAATATTTGCAGAATTAGTGACGCATGAGTAATGCAGCAGCCTGGTCCAAGAAATGTTCCAGTATACTCTCGTATTATCAAGATTTTCCAAACACCTAATTTCACAGATACCCACAGGACACTGGAAGTGACCGGTGCCCATCTGAGCAAGCAGTGGCTGGGACTGGAGCAGTCCCGGTCCCTGCTGGGCTCACCCAGAGCGGGAGAGAGAAAGGATCCTCACCGGGCATCTGTGACACTCCTGGGAGGCTGTACGGCTTCTGAAACTCACTCACACGAGTTATTTGCATTGATTCAGAATTTGCAACGGAGCTTTTCCCAGAGAGCTGTCCACAGGCACATCGACACCGTCGCTGCAGCAGCATCCCCAGGCACCAGCTGCCTGTGCAGTGCAGCCCTGCCTGGGAATTTCCAGCCCTGCTTGCTTCTGCTCTGTCAAACCACAGGATTCCTTTTAACTCCAACCCTCCTCCTAATCGGAATTTGTCGGACTTGAAGAGGTTTTGGATCTCAAAAGACCATATGGGGTTACTTAATGAGTTGCATGTTTTGTCTTGCTTCTGATTTTTGGTGAGATGACGCTCACCAGTCTGCCTCACTCGCGGTGTCTGCCGGCTGGGTACCCTCACCGAGGTGTTAATGTGGCTGTGGTACAGTGCAGGCAGCTCCCAGACAGCTGCAGGGTTCTGACCAGAGGGATGGCAGCAGGTATTTGATGTCTAGGGTCTGATGTGCTTTCTTGCTGAATTAAACAGAGGAAAAAGAGCCATTACTTGCCAGGAGTCCCCAGACAGGCAGCCAGTGACTGAACACTGCCCAGCTCATCTGCACTTCCCTCTCCCTTCACCACCACTGCTGTGGTGTCAGCAATTGCTGACATTCTGTGCTGAGGACACCAGCAGTGACTGCATGAATCTGTATGGGCATTTCCAAAATAATGGATAAATCTG
Organism: Mohoua ochrocephala; assembly: GCA_013398855.1. Lineage (NCBI taxonomy): Eukaryota > Metazoa > Chordata > Aves > Passeriformes > Acanthizidae > Mohoua > Mohoua ochrocephala. The sequence continues at coordinate 9,467 of VZTA01006576.1, read as the reverse complement.
GGCCTTTTCAAAAGTATGGGTGGTTTTCTAAGAAGTTTTTCATGCGATGCTTACCCTGGCCCTGCCCAGCAGAGGACACAAAGCTGGGGCTGCACAGCACCTGGTTCCACAGGCCCGCTGTGCACAGAGCCTTTGCTCCAGCTCCAAGCTCCTGGCAGTGATGGCTTTTTCCCAGTGCAGTTCCAGTTGGACACTGGGCAGCTGGCCTGGCAGGGTTCCATAATGCCCTGGAGATCCACAGGAAATGATAACGTACACTCAGTTCACAGGGGGAAGTCTTTTCTTTTCTTTTCTTTTAAATTTATTGCTAAGACTACAACCCCAAATCTGGGCTCTGAAAGACAAGCTGGATTCCTTCCTGGACATACCCTCGCTGTAAAGATCTGCAGGAAAACCTCCCTCAGCCCTTCTGCCTAATGAAAACCATCCCAAGCTCTGTCTCCCGAAGCTCTTGGGGCTGAATTGTTGGGAGGGAGGAGAGGACAGGGCAAGGGCAGGGCGACCACCACGGACTGGGATTGAACCTCCATCGAATGTGCACCTTCAGAAACCAGGCAGGGCTTTAAATAGACCTAAATATTTTTAATACATGGGGTTTTTTTTCAGCGATGAAAACCAGAAATGATTTCACATGAAAGTTCAGGTGATGATTAGAATTGCAGCATCACTGTGAGATTATCCACAGTTATTTAGAGTGACTGGATAAAAGGCAAAAGCTTTGACAGAGCAAAGCCAAAGGCTTTGTTTGGTTCTCTCGTTTCCCTGCTTTAGCCCCAGCCTCACTTTCCAGCCTTTGCACCACTCCCCAAGGATTTTATCTTGGAGGCTGATCTGAATTGTTGGTTTTTCTCTAATTCTACCCAAGTTCCTGTAGTCAGTCTCTCAGACATTTATCACCCTGAGCCTCAGCCCTCTCTTCTCGACCCTTTCTAGGCATTTAATGGATAAAATCCTCTTTCAAGCCCTTGCTGCTTAACAAAGGTAAACGCTGTGGCTCTGCTCCCACCCACCCAATCCAACTGCCAGGCTGTCAGAGCAGTCAATACACAAATATTTTGCTTGGCGGTCCTGGCTGCAGCAAGAACATTGTTTTGTAAACTGAATTTAATGCCCAGAGAAATGAGTTTAAGATCATAATGCAATACACGGTATACAGGAATGCATGCTCAGATTCCTGTACCTGTTATGGAAAGAAAATTGCTATAAAAACCCATAAAAATATTCTATCAATGTATGAGCTGGAGGCACTGCTCCTGTAAGATGAGGGACAGGCTGGTAGCTGCAGTTCGAAAACTTGCATGTGAAAATCACACCTCATTTTATTCATAACTTAGGAGGTGAGATTATCTGAATAGATCCCTGAAGTGCAAATCAAAATTGCCCTTTTTTTACTGTAAGACAAAGATGACAAGTCAGCAAACAGCTGGATCTTAAAAAGCTGTGCCAAAAAAATGCTGAAGCTGCTGTTGTACCCTCGACAGACAGACACATCCACGTCAACATTTCCCACAAATCCTCTCGTGGTGTGAAAAATAAATGTGGTTTATCCTGCTCCTGGAGAGCTGCAGAGAAGATTGCTCCATCTCCATCCCAGAGCAGCTCGCCACGCTGTTGTGCAATGGAGAGGCATTCCAGCTCCCTGTAAACTTGGGGCTGGTGGAGGAGCTCAGAGAAGTGTTGCCATCCAGCTGCTTCTGGAGCCACAGAACATTCTGGAGGCAGGAGGAAGCGGAGGCTCTGAAGTTCCCTTCATCGCACTCCCATTCCCCACTAACAGCAGAGGCATTTCTGACACAGCAGTGGCCAACTGGCAGGCACACACAGAGATCAAAGGCTTTCCTGTGGTCCGTGGCTCTCCAGCAGATCGCTCTCCGCAGGTCAGGCCAGAGCTTTGTGCTGTGAATTGTGTGACCCCCGTGAACCTGCTGAATCGGGACCAAAGAAATGTTTGTCCCATCCTTGCATCTGTAAAGCCTACAAAGAGCAAAGCTATTTTTCATTAATTGCTAACTATTCCTCTTGGCAAGCCAGTTTGCCTCCCACTTTTATTCACTTTGAGAAAAAAACCTATCAAGAGCCCTTTTAGTCCAGCACTACAATGGGCTGACAGTATAGCCCTAGTTTGTCTTCCAGATTCCCATACTAGCTATCAAATGCTGGCTCCTAACAACAACTCATCCAGCATTTCATCTGTTGAAACTTCTGACTGGTTTCTGTCACAGCCTGATATGTCCATCTGTGAAGAAGTTCCCAACACAAAATTTGCACTTCCTTTTTCCTTAGCGTCACGCTAATTTGCCTTTTTACTTTACATAATTAATTTCTTCACACCAGCATTCACGAATTTTTAAATATTTGTTCCTTTTTAGTCATCCTTTAAGCATCCAGTTCGCCTTCAGTGAGAGTGGGAAGCAGCATGGCCATTGCTTTGCTGCTTGGGAAGCTCACCCAAGAGTTACCATCACCAAATGAACGTGTCAGCGAGGTCCTCTGGCAGGCACTGCCCCAAAATAACCGAGGATGGCAGCAGACCCACGGCACGTGTCTGAAATTCACCCCTCTGCTTCTTCTCAGGTGTGAAGAACCTCCCTTCTCCCAGCAGTTGGAGTTTAAGTTTTGATTCCGATTTAGCAAATTTGGGAGAAACATTCCTATTTTAACTTATAAAAATCTTAGGAGAAAAAAAATATTAATGAATAACTGCATATCCTGAGCCCCCCATAAAGCACCCAGTAAACGTGGCCTCCCCAAGGTGAGCGGACTGGCAGAGCCAACTCCCAGCCCTTTCTGGGCAGATGGCTGCTCTTTTCCCTGGTTTGTCAATCCCAGAAAAGGTCTTTTAAAAAGCAGTGACCCTGGATAAACTTGTAATTAGAAATGCTGTCTGTTTATGAAATGTTATTTGATATTCCTGAGACACAGACTCAGAATAACCCCTTTTTTAAACACCCATTGATTTTGTCACCGACTCGAGCCTTGGCCTGGCGATAGAATTTGTGTCTCATATGTGATATTATATCAGGGCCCATTAGTGAGAGCAAAAACCTATCCAGATTTTTCAAGACTGTTGCAAATAGAATTTCTTCAGTACGTTCATTGAATGATTGAAGCAATCCAAGCTGGAAATAACAAGATACCACACGGAGCACAACTGCATAGAGAACACATTAAAAATTTAACGCAAAACCAGCGTTACTGCACAAGCCCAAGCTGGCACAACAGTTTGGAAGAGCACACTGTGTACATGTGTACCAGTCTAACCTGCAAATCTTTGGGGAGAAAAAGGCACAGGATGGTATTTCATCACTAGCCACTACCTTTGGGCAATATTCCATGTTCCTGTCAAGATTTACATTAGGTATATTGTACCCAGGGAATGAGAAAGATGTAAGAGAAAAATCTTCATGATAAAAAAAAAAATGTGATGTACTTTCTTCTGAGTTAGTAGTTCAGGAAATGCCTTCAGGAGCTCAACTTCAATTCTGTGACACAGCACTGGGAGTTCAGGCAGCCAACACTCCGTGGAGCCCCAGGTGGTGTCAGAGATCCCAAGACAGCACTTACCAGGCAAGAGTGGATTTGGCCTTTCTGTTTTATTCTTTTTCCTCTTTTCCTTTCTGTTTTTCCCCTCACAGCCATGGGATCCTGTGCTCTTCAGCCCCTCTTGGCTGACCTACCCCTGCCCCAGGGCACGCAGTGATGCCTTAGGTTTTAACTTTTATATTTTTCAGACCCTGCCCTGCCTGGTGTGTGACTCTGCAGTTCCTTGTGCCCTGGGAGCTGCTGTTCTCTCCTGCTGCTCACACACAACAAACCTCTGCAGGTTCCCACTCCAAGGACACTGGGCCCCAAATGGGTCAACTCAAAGCCTCTCAAGGGGGGCAAACTCGGGGTAATTCCATCATGGACTGAGGTGATCATTGGAGAATGAACCCTGAGATGCAAATGAACCAAACTTATCAAAGGGTGAAGAACCCGTGAGCCAGGGTCCATCTGGGGTGGAGCCTCTGGACTGCCCAGGGTGAGCCTTTGAAGGCCTTCAAATAAACACCTCCTTTTATTCTCTTATTCTTGTCTGGTCTCTGTGTTTTAGGTGGCCACGTAAGGCATCAGCAGGAGCTGCCCAGTGCCCCATCAGTCAGCCCCTTCTGCCTGTGGTGCAGCCCATGGTGAGCTGCACTGTGCTGGCAGGAGCATGGGGCTGCCTTGGCAGGGAAGCACCAGGGAATCTCTTTATCTGTTGATATCAGCAACCAGCTCTCGTGCAGCTTCTGATGAGCCTGACAAAGAGCCCAGGAGGGGAGGCTGGCTCCAGGCACGTCCATCCAAACAGCAGGAAGGAGCAGGAGGGTGTTTCACAGGGAGCCACTGTTGTTGCAGTGCTCGCCCTGATGATGAGGAGAAGGCCAAGAGGGGGTTCCCTGCAAGCTGCTTTGGGTGCTGGGGTTCTCAGAGCTGCCAGGGAGCTGCTGCAGCAACAAGACATCAGTGCACGTGGATAAACCTCGGGGAGGAATCACATCATCATGGAATGGTTTGGGTGGGAAGGGACCTCAAAGCTCCTCTCATCCCGCCCCTGCCATGGGCAGGGACCCCTCCCACTATCCCAGGCTGCTCCAAGCCCTGTCCAACACTTTCAGGGATGACACTCAGCTCCTCTCTGCTCCTGCTGACTATGGGTGTAAGACAAGGTTTGTTCTTTAATGGGACTGCTGCTTCTCTTCCACCATCTCCAACCAAGTTAAACTAACTAGACTGAATTCAGATGATACTGGGGGCATATGGGTTTGGGTTGTTTTGGGGAAGGATGGTATTGGAGCCTTTTCTTTCTCACCTACCTCCACCATTGCACTGCAGTGCAAGGGAGGCTCAGCACTCACCAGTCACACCAGATCAGAGCCTTCGCCCCCCTCCACTCTTTATCCACCTTTGAAGTGGTTGTGATGCTGCAGCTCTCCCCAGAACAAAGGCATTCTCCTCCCCTGACACACTGCACTGCCAAGGAATTCCGTCTCCCAGACAGACTGCAAAGGGAAGAATCACCACAGACTACATGCAATTTATGGTTTCATTAATTCCTGCCACCAACCCCACCAACGGGCATTTATCAGCAAGGAATGCACGATCAATTAGTCCCAGGAATACAAACGAGGGAGTAGACTCCTGAAATGAAAAGGGGATTATTCCTGCTTAAACATCAAAACGATACTGGCTCCTCTTTGGATGATTAGGTGGAGAATTTATAGGAGATAATGTTAAACGCTCAAAGGTTTCCCACTTAATTGTGGGGGAAATGGCAGTGGGTGCTTTGGCGGGCACTGCGAGACTGCTGCCAGGGTGAGACGTTCTCCCAAGATTTAAGCAAGGAGCACGAACTGCATTCAACTCTTACTGCCAAGCAGTCATTCATTTGTACAGTTATTAGGGGGAATTTCAGTGTAAAAGGATGATGAATCCGGCTCTGGGGCAGGCAGAGACAGCAGCACCAGCCCTCCTGCATTTCCTAACGGCCCGAGTTCCCAGAGTCTTCCCTCAGAAGAGGCCGTGCTCACGTTCTGCTGCACTGAAGGCACTTTCAGCACGGCCCCACAGAGCCAAGGGCTCATTTCAGACCCCTCAGCCCCTGCACACCCCGAGGTCAGCGTCCCTCCCCTCGCACAGCCCCCTCTGTGTCCCAGGCAGGGCTGGGCTCCACACACACAAGGTTGTTTATCCCAAAGGTTCTGGTGATTTCCGCAAATTGGACCCAGGGCACGGCGTTTCCAGGTTAAGAGATTATATCTATAAAAATGTTGATGTGAGAGAAATATTCCCTGTGGATTTTTAAAGCATTACAGAGTCTTTCCCTGAACTATGGTTTATATTGTTTTCTTAATGGAATGCAGCTGGCTTAATGAATAGAAATAGTCAAGAGTAATGTATTCAGTGACTGATGGGGGGGAAGTATCCCAAATAATTTATTTATATTCTATGACACCGATCTATTAATGAAGGCATTTACTAATAAGAAATATTCTCAACAATGATGGTGAAAATCAATCAAACACATGATTAGCAATTATTATTCCACCATTTCTAATTGAGAGGTAAAATGTCCTTTAGCTATAGTTTCTACAGAAAGCGCACAGTGAATTATTCAGGTAACAGCACCAGAAATAGCTCACATTTCAGAGGCAAAGGATGCATAAAACAATATCAATTAAACCCATTCTGGCTAAAAATTGCAATATTTGCCTTGGGGTTTCTGCTACTTTCTAGTTATTTTGCATTATTAATTTGGAGGAATGCTTACACAGAATACCAACAGGAATTTGACAGGAAATTAATGTAGAGACTCCCCCCAGAGATCTTAGATGTTGCTAAGCCCATTTTTCCTTACCCAGAGTTAATGAATAATCATCTCCTTGGCAATGGTTCCTGGAGTTGTACTTTGGTTCCTGTTAAATATAGAAAAATGAAAAGTGTCAGATAACGTCAGCATCAGGGGGATTTATCTAAAGCAGCCGGGTGAGTAAATACCTTCCATGCAGTGAGTCACGGCTCCAACCTGCTCCCACCACCGCCACAGCCAACTCCAGGCTTAGGGAAGTTTTCTCTACAAAGAATGTTTATCCCTTTTCAGTCTAAAGGTGCTTTGATGTCTCTTTCACATCCAAAAGCGGCACTCCCTCCTTCCCCGGTCCTACAACCAGCTCCTAAGTCCAGGGATTTCCTTCATTTTTCCTTCTCAAGTTGCAGGACAAGTTCTTTCATAGGTGCTTTTCTGGTATTTCATCACTTAATTTATTGCCAGCACCGAGGTGAGGGCTGGAAGTCGTTTTCCTGCTGCTTTTGTGCTCGGGAGCAGCTGACCTCTGGGGCAAGCTCGCAGGGAGATTTTCTGGAATAACCCGAACCCCTGAGCTGGAGCTTAACGTCGTTCAGAAGATGGATTCAGCTGCCCCAGTGGCTGAGGGCTGCGGGGCCAGCTCGGCTCTGCCCTCCTGGACACGACATCCCCAGCCCTGGGGCTTTGCAGCTGGGATGGAGCTGGTCACACTCGGCCATGGGAGCTGTGCGTGGCTCCTGGCAGGACTGGGAGGCCAGGAGGGAACTGGGGCTGCAGTGGGAATCACAGAGTCAGGGAATCACAGAGTCAGGGAGTCACAGAATCAGGGAGTCACAGAATCAGAGAATCACAGAGACAGGGAATCACAGAGTCAGGGAGTCACAGAGTCAGGGAGTCACAGAGTCAGGGAATCACAGATTCAGGGAGTCACAGATTCAGGGAGTCACAGAGCGGTTTGGGTTGGGAGGGACCTCACAGACCATCCCTGTCTGCAGGGGACAGCAGAGGAAGGACAGCAAAGGCCAGCAGTGGGGAGGGAATGCTCCTGCCCAAGCCCACATTGCCTGGTGGAGGATGGGGAGGAAACAAAGGTGTTTTCAAGTTCAGCCATCCCCCAAGCACAGCGGTGTCTAAAGCCAGCTCTCTCATCAGGAACAGCAAGGGCAAAAGAAACCAATCCCTCCGGCCCACTGGGGACACTGTGGGCACTGCCCCGTGTTTGATCAGCTCTTACTGACGTCATTAAGTCCATTTCTGTTTGGACAGTTTGGGCTCCTCCTCAAATAAAAACCAAAATCAAACAAAGAGGTAAATGTACAAAGGGATCTGGCTTATCCCGAGGTCTCTGGTGGGCACTGAAGACCTCAGAACATTTCAGAGGGTAGCTGTCCTCTGCCACACGCACAGGCAATCGTCGTCTCTGCAATAACTCCAGGGAGTACTCTGAATTTGTGCAATGTTCCTACTGTGTCTCAGGCTCCCTTGCAAATACCAGCAGGTTCAGAGCCCAAGTGGTGGCTTTTGCAAGGACTGCAAGATGAAGCTGGCAGAGCTTGCCGAGGTGCAGAGCTAAAATCCAAATTAGAGTGAGTCCCTTGAGGCTGCTCCCGCAGGTGACTGAGGGCACTGCTTAACGAGAGCCTGTCCATCCTCCCTGCAAGGACATTTAGCGCTGGAAGACCCCAAGTTTCTGAAATAATCTGGGGGAAATCTTGGTCATGAAGCCACTCCACCAAAGGTGGGGCTTTCCAGGTGACATCAGCACACCTTCCAGGGTGGGCAGGTGCCTTCCTGAGCAGAGAACTGGCTCCCAGCCTGCTGAGAGAGGAGCACAGCGGAGCCTGGGGGGCATTTACTCCACAGCAAAGCCAAGGTTTTGGCTGCAGCAGGTGGGTGAGCTGTGCTCAGTGAGGAGCTGACTTAGAAGCCTCAGAGTGCTCAGAAAGTCCTCACAAGTCCTGCCAGTGTGGATGTGGATCACTCCTCTTTGGTTCAGGTGCAAACAGGGCATTCTGAGCCACGTTTGCACCCTGTGCTGGCTCCTTCAAGCCTTGCACAGCCTAAGGCAACAGAGGAAGACTCGGAAAAAAGCATTAATTACATAAAAGTGGTGTTGGGAAAGCAGGAGGCAGCAAAGCACTGGCCAAAGCACACAGCGTATATGATGTAAAATTATTGTATTGTTTAATTGAGATACTGAAAGATATTGTTCTAATGGTAGGAGGGAAAAGAAATAATGATCATTTAACTCATTATTAATGTTCATTTTCTTTCCCAGTATTGCCAGCGGGTTGAGTTAATTATTAAGCATGACAGTTGGGCTTTAATATATCAGCTATATAGATTCCAGTCACAGCAGTCTAGTTTAATAATTGGGTTTCTTTCTCCTTCATTTTGACTAATAGCATACTTATAGCAATTATTAAAATTCATCATAGCACAAAAATAAACCATTTGAAACCTCACCAAAAATGGCAGCACAGCAGAGCTCTGCTGAGTATTTAGTGGAGAATTCAAAACAGCTTCTTGGAAAACACGGAACAGCTTCTCTGATAACTTTTCAACAGCCACGATGTGAACGTGGACACTCAGCGAAAGCCAAGAGCGCTTCAGGTGAGCCAAGGCAGTGTCGAATAGGCTGCTGTCACTGAAAAAGTGCACTCAGACTTCACAGGAAATTCCCTCTGAAAATGCAAATTCATATGTGGTTCCTCAGCTGCAGGTAGCTCAGCCAAGCCATGGCAGGTTACCAGCACTGGCAGAAAGTTGTTTTAACACTGCATCATCAAACTGTTCTGGAGACTTCACAGTCTGCCTTGGAACGGCTGTAGGTGCCAAATGGACACAGCTTCTGCTGAGAGGAACTGAAAATCCTCCTCGCTGATCTTGCAGACTCTTTAACTCCCAACACGAGCACAGCTCTGCATAAGCTCGCTGAGCTCAAGTCCTACAGGCATCGAGGCACCCAGCAGAAATCCTGCACATTCCCACCCTGCCAGGGGAATGGGGCTCATTCCAGGACTGGCAATTAAGGCAAGATTTTGAGGGGTGAGAGAATTAATTATAAAAATATAGAATGAAAATAGAAAACGTGAGGAAAGCCTGGTGTTTATAGTTCCTACCGTGGGCAGGGACACCT